>CM041647.1:34724138-34760745 GCA_023333625.1 Bothriochloa decipiens | reverse complement strand
CGAACGGGGAGCGATGTGCCATGTACGGCCACAGTGAGGCAATGAGAATATGCAAAAGATGGAGAGGCCACCTGGAGTGCACATGAGGCATGCCCCGCGGCCAAGGCGAATGTGGAGGGGGGAGAAGACATCATGTGCAGCCACGGTTGGAGCAGATCCAAAGTAGGGAGATGTTGCCCAGCGTAGCAGGCACAGGGCAAAGCATAGTCAGATACGGCCACAACGGAGTGCCGATAGGTCAAAATGGGCACACGAAGATATTCACGTTGGGGGTGAAGACACGTCGAAGAGAAGTCAACGAACTGGTACGGAGTTTTTGGTTTGTAGTTAGTGGTATGACAGGCAAATTCCTCCAAATCTACGAAATAAGAGTTCTTATAGGAGCCCTTGGGTGGTAGATCCGTGTTTTGGTGGATTTGATGCCAGTGGAGGTGTGAGAGTGAAATTGTTTGGAGTTACCGCAAACATCTTCTTAGGAGCTATTTTCTCTCTATATATATATACTCTATAACATAAGCCAAAAAGACTCTCGAGGTATCTCAATCATCTCCTTACAGCTATTTTTCTGTCTTATATACTCGATATAAAATAAAATCCAAAAAATAATTAGCTTTCTCGGATTCTCGGTTCTGGCTCCGTCCTGCACTGCAGCAAGGAATCGGAGTGTCAAGAAGACCTTGTTTTGACTAATGACTATAGCTAATACAGTATATACATGCACTGAATGGGCCTCCAGTAGACGCCCGGCCCACCTGGGAACCTCGATCTGACTAGGAAGTGACGCATCCAGCTAATTTATGGCACGTACGTACAGTGGAACAGTTTGTGACTAGCCTGGATGATGCAGTGACGCACACAAGCATGCCGGCTGGGCAGTGAACCAGACGAATCTCTACGGACAACCGGTACACCATCCTACTCAAACTGTAACAAGGCCTTGTTCAGATCCCGTAAAAAGGCTAAAAATTTCACTCTCTTTCTATCACATCAAATATTATGTTATATATATTATATTATATATATAGAGCATTAAATATTAGTAAAATAAATAATTAATTATACAGATTAATTATAAATCATAAGAAGAATCTTTTAATCCTAGTTAGGTCATGATTAGACAATATTTATTACATACAAACGAAAATACTACAATACTTTTAGGCTAAAAATTTCACAATTGGCCCAAGTAGTACTACTTCTACTGCTATAGAGTACTCTTAGGAGCGTAGAGGCCTTAGGAGCGTACAGGCCTTGTTTAGATGGCTAGAGTTAGAAAATTTTATAACTATAGCATTTTTATTTGTATTTAGTAATTATTATTCAATCATAAATTAACTAGGCTTAAAAAATTTATCTCATAATTTACAACTAATTTATTTAATTAATTATTTTTTACCTATATTTAATATTACATGCTTACGTATAAAGATTAATATGATCTTGATGTGATAAAAAAAGAGTGAAAAAATTTAAAATTTTGAGTAGAACTAAACAAGGCTATATCTGAGGACAATGGAGAGTGGACACTGGAGAGAACATGCTCTGCATCGTTCGTTCATTCATGGACGGATCCTAGGCACGCGCTACAACTGCTCAGTGGAGAGTGGAGAGAACTACAATGCTAGGTTGTGCTTGCCACTGTCATTGCCATGCCTCAGAAAAGGTGAGCAGAAAGGACGCTGATTACGAAACGTTTTATGTAAAACCTGAAGCTTGTAATAGGAGGAAAGCAACTCAACAACTCCAAACCACTGTATACCATGCCGGAGGATGAAACTGGAAGCATCTATCCTTGTCCCCCTTTTTCTTTTCGATCTGTGCGGAGGGTAAAACTGATCGATCACCATTTCACTTCTGCAGATGTGCATCTTCAGTCCTCATTCATGTGGATGGAGGAAACAAAGAAAGCTGAACTGAACCTTTGTGAGGAGGAGGAGAAGATGACACACCCATGTCAACAGCGTGACGGCGGCCAGCCGTTAGAAACAGAGAGGCAAGCCTTGGCATTGCCGTGCGCGCTGGCCGCTCTGGGTGCTCGGCTCGGCTCGGCCCCTGTTGCTCGTGGGAAAGCATGGAACTTTTGGCTGGCGGATACAGTATGGTGCAGAGACTGTGAGCAGCCAGCGGCTAGGAATTCGAGGAGGGGGAGGACGGCCGGGAGACAAGGGTCACATGGCCCCCTGCCTGATGCAGTGCTGCTGCCTCACCGTGGCCCCCCGCTCTTGCAACACATCCACCGTAGACACTGCTCCTAGAGTAACGACATCTCTATGAGTACACGGAGTATTCTCTACTGGAGTATAATACGTAAACTGAGCAGTACTCAGTACACTTACGTAGGAGTAGCTCATATGTACAGTACCTCACTCACATGCAACTCGAGCTCGAGCTCAAGCTATCTTCGGAACGCAGTTCTCTTGTGCCTGCAAGTACTGCCTGACAAGAGCCTCTCTATTTAAATCCCTCCGGTCCTTTCGCTGCCCAGTCTTTTGCACAAAGCACGAACCAACCATCATTCAGTTCATTCAGTCACAAGCTGCCGCTCAAGAAGCAGGGAGCTAGCAAAGGCTTCCTTCCATTCCGAAGGGTTCCAAAGGGCAAAGGCGATCTCTGTCTCATCTCAAGCAAATAAAAAGCTTGGTGAGCACCAAGCATGTGCTTCTCTTAGCTTTACTTTGTTGTAGATAAGACTGAGTAAGCGAGTCTCTTCTTCCCCCTGCCTCCCGTCCAATCTTCTTCTTCTTCCTCCTCCTCCTCTGAACCACACCGGCCTTGCTCATTCTTCTGTGAGTGTGCGTGTGAGAAAGAACAGTAGTTTATTGCAAGCCATTAAGTCCTCTCATGGGAGCATATGCCCGAGACGGCTGCGAAATGTTTCCTGGATGCTGCTGTTCTTGTGGTTCTCGTTCCTCTCTCCCTGATTTGAGTGTGCTTCCAAACCAGATATGAAGCTTCTTGCTGGCTGTAGCATCATCTGAGGTGGCCAACTAGAAGATGAGTAAGGAGGACGTGCTCAAGGTGCAGGTGAGTGAGTTTGCTCTGCTTTCCTCCATGTCCATGTTCATGTTCATGTTGTTGCTCGCTTGTGTCTTCTGCGATTTCCATCACATACAGTGTGCATGTCTGTTATCTGAACATTCTTATTCTTGATTCCGTTGGTTGGTTGGCTGGTTCCCAGACGTGCGTGCTGAAAGTGAATATTCACTGCGATGGGTGCGAGAAGAAGGTCAAGAAGATCCTCCACAAGATTGATGGTAACCAAGCCCTGTTAGTTGCCTAGAAATTTACTCTTTCTTCGTCACATCAAATGTTATGTCATAGAGTATTAAATATTAATAAAATAAATAACTAATTATATAAATTAATCGTAAATCATAAGATGAATCTTTTGAGTCTAATTAGACCAGATTAGATAATATTTATTAAATACAAATAAAATACTACAAATTTCGGCATCAGGCCCAACAAACATTTTTCTAACCCAAATTGCTTCATTTTCTTTTGTTTCCTGCTCTGTTCTGTTGTGCTCACAAGGGTCTGTTCTGTTCAGCTTTGCGACTTTGTTCTCGTATCTTGTATTCTTCAAAATAGCTTTTTTTTACCTTACTCTTGGTAAGACAAATGTGCTGAGTTGGGCTGATCCGCAGGTGTG
Organism: Bothriochloa decipiens; assembly: GCA_023333625.1. Lineage (NCBI taxonomy): Eukaryota > Viridiplantae > Streptophyta > Magnoliopsida > Poales > Poaceae > Bothriochloa > Bothriochloa decipiens. The sequence goes on along the minus strand of CM041647.1, from coordinate 34,757,093 downwards.
TACCAGAGCAGCATAGATGCGGAGCAGGGGAAGGTGACGGTGTCCGGCCTCATGGACCCGGCCACCGTCATCAAGAAGCTCAACAAGGCCGGCAAGCCGGCGCAGCTGTGGGGCGCCAAGCCTGGCGTGGTCAGCCAGCTCCAGAAGCTGCAGCTTGGCTCCGGCGGTGGCGGTGGCAAGGACAAGCAGCCCAAGGACGGCGGCGGTGGCGGCAAGGGCCAGCACCAGCAGCCCAAGGGTGGCAACGGAGGCGGCGGCAAGGGCCAGCACCAGCAGCCCAAGGGCGGCGGCGGCGGCGGGAAAGACGCGAAGATGATGCTGCCGCAGCCGACGCCACAGCAGATGCAGCAGCTGATGCAGATGAAGGGCATGAAGCTGCCTCCTGAGTTCCTCATGAGCATGGGCGGCGGCGGCAAGATGCCGCCGTTCCCGGCTGCCGCGCCCGCTCCGGCGGCGGCTGCGGGCAAGGACGCCAAGGCCGTGAAGTTCAGTTACCCTGACGAGGATGAGTTCGGCGACGACGGCAGCGAGTTCGACGACGAGTTCGATGATTTCGACGACGAGGATGATTTCGAGGACGACGGCTTCGACGACGATGATTTGTACGGTGACCCCAAGATGGCGATGAAGCCCGTAGCCATGCCGCCGGCCGCTGGTGGTGGGGGTGACAAGAAGGGTGGCAAGAAGGGCGGCGGCGGCGGTGGGAACGAGATCCCCGTGCAGATGAAGGGGAACGGACAGAACGGTGGTGGCGGCGGCGGCAAGAAGGACTCGGGCTGGAAGCAGAACCAGGGAGGCGGCGGTGGTGGAGGCGGGAAGAACGGCGGCGGATCGCAGCCGCCGCAGAACGGCATCGGCGGCGGTGGAGGCGGGAACCAGCAGGGGCAGCAGGGCAAGAAAGGGGGAGGTGGCGCCGGGCAGCCTGCCGGTGCCGGTGCCGCCACACCGATGATGGGCGGCATGGCAATGCCACCGCCGGCTCAGCATCAGCATCAGCAACCGGGCCCCGGCGGCATGATGATGAGGCCGCCGAGCATGATGGGCGGCGCCGGTTTCCCCGGCGGCATGGGGCAGGGCATGGGCCAGATGGGCGGCACGCCGATGGGCCACCACCAGCAGCAGCCGCACATGGGCGGGGGTGGCAATGGCATGCAGATGATGCAGCCTGGAGGTGGCGGTACCGTGCATGGCATGCCAGCCGGCGGCGGCTTGCCGGAACCGGCTGGGTTCTACCAAGGCGGTGGCGGTGGCATGCCGTCCGGGCCGCCGCCGGAGATGATGCAGTCGGCCGGGAACCCCATGGCCATGGCGCAGGCACAACAGCAGCAGCAGTACATGGCGATGATGCAGCAGCAGCAGATGAATGGTCACGGCGGCGGCCCCGGCGGGTACCCGGCGATGGGGTACGGGTACGGGTACGGGCGGCCGGCGATGCAGTACCCGGCGCCGCCGTACTACTACCACCCGATGCCGCAGCGGCACCCGCACGACAACATGTTCAGCGATGAGAACCCCAACAGCTGCACGGTGATGTGATCATGTCAAAGGTCGCAGGTCGCTGCGGCCGGCCTGCCAAGCCTTTTCTCCTGCCTGCCATTCTTCCGAAGGTCGAAGGAGGGAGAGCCAGAGAGGTCTCAAGGTCAAAAGGCGATCGATCATGAGTCAGCGTCACCATGGTTGGAACAAAGTCCCCGGATTGGATCTCAGTATACAGGAGACATGACATGAGAAGCTAGTAGCAGCTAGAATGGCCCCCTACCTTTTTTTTTTCCTTTTTCACTACTAGTATTTCTCTCTTTTTAGCCTATTTTTCATCTTTTCTTTTCTTTGGATAAAAGGGGGAAAAAGGAACTTCCTTGATGGTGAAGGTAGGTATAGTAATTATCGATAGTGGTGGTCATAAGATATGATGATGGTGAGTGGTTGTTCATGGGTGTAGTAGCTCAAGAAGGTGGCTCTCATGGCTCCCACAATGTGATATGGTATGGAGGTGGCATGGTAGAAAAACATGGTTAATGTCAATGCGCTCTCGAGTGCCTGTCCATAGTGGAATGAAATGTTTTGCCAACTATCGTCTTTCTCTTTTCCACCTTCGGATATGCTCTAGTCTATCAAATGTTATACTTATCTTAGATATAATCTACCAACTAGATGGCAGGCTGCCTCGTTTCTATTTACTTCCCTCCACCTTAGAATATGGTCCACCAACAACCTATAGCTTAGTGATTCGTTTGAGGGCAGGCTGCCTCGTTTCTCTTTACTCCCCTCCATCTTAGGGTATAGTCCAAAGAGTCTTTTAATATAGTTGCTCGAAGTAACTCGCTTAAGGGTAGTTGCCTCGTTTCTCTTTACTCTCCTCCACTCCGCTTGATGGTAGGATGTCTCGTTTCTCTTTACTTCCCTCCACCTTAGAATATGGTCCACACTGAGCGACTCGTTTGAGAAGCTGCCTCATTGCCTCATTTCTCTTTACTTCCCTTCATCTTGGGGTATAGTCCAAAGAGCCTATTGCTATACTTGCTCGGAGTAACTCGCTTAAGGTTAGTTGCCTCGTTTCTCTTTACTCCCCACCACTTTAGGATATAGTCCATAGAACCTATTGTTATACTTGCTGGCAGCTGAATACATTATAAAGTGTTGGCATGCCGGGTCTGGTAATAATAATATGGTACCAAGTTGAATTGGAAGCCCGTGAGTCCGAGTACAATTATACATTGATACGTACTTCCTCCATCCCAAAAAAAGGATGATGTTATGAAACTTTCTCAACTTTGACTAGATTTATACAAAATACGTGCAACATTTATATATCTAAATAAATTTATTAAAAAACTAGACTTAAAGATCTTTCCAATAATACTAACTACTTAGTATAAATATTTATATATTTTAATATATAATTACCGGCAGTTTGAAAACGTTGACTTCTCGAGTAGACGGAGGGAGTATTATACGGAAAAGCAAATCCATAATACATAAAATAAGTCAGAAATGATTATATTTTATATTATTAATTTACTTAAGGATATAAATTGATATTCTTGCTTGGAGTGGCTCTTTTTAGGGAAGGATGGCTTTTTCTCTTCTCTACATTAGAACATAGTGCACCAATAACCTATTGCTATATTTGAGGAAAGGATGGCTTGCTTCTCTTTTCTTTCCTCCACTTAGGTAACAAACTATACTACACTTGCTCAGAGTAGTTTGCTTGAGGAAAAGATGACTCGCTTCTCTCTTCTATCCATTTTAGAGACAGTTTATTATTATACTTGGCTCGAAGTGGCTCGTTCGTTCGAGGGCAGGATTATCTATGATCTAAACATAAAAAAAGTATGTCGAGCAAAAAAGAACGAACGTTTTTCTTTTTATTTAAAAAAAAAAGAGAAAGAGAGAACGAACGAACGAACGAACAATGGTGGTGACGGTGATAATTGCGGCCGGCCGCAGTGGAGGGGGGCAATCATGATGATGGATGGATGGCCGGAGGAGCAGGTGGGGTCCACGAGATTCAAGTGTGGGTGCTGCTGGTGCAGTGGCAAGCGCGCCGCAGTTTGATTTGGCCGTGTACTGTGCTGTGCTGGTGTGGGGCCTACACCTGCACTAGGATGCATTATTGATTTGACTGGGTAAAGAATAGAGTACAGAAATAGGGGCAGTAGGGCTGCCCCCGCTGTCAGTGGATGAGTGGACGAGTATTTTGGTCCGGTGGTGGCATCTGCCCCGCGTCATCGATCAACCAGTCCGATGAATACAGGAATCTGCTGTGAAAGTAGTCGATTTTCAAATTCTTATAGCACGATGAACATCGACATGATCAAAACAGATTGTCAACTATCGGTGGAGGGATGAACGTTACCGTTGATCATGCGACGAATCTGGCGGCTTCAAGACAACGTCCAAGAACAAGCAACTGTTACACATGGGAGCAGTCAGACGGTTGGGGTGGAGAAAGAGCGCCAAGAGGTCAATTAATTGATTCTTAAAATAGAGAAACTTCTATGGTTTTCATCTTGTTTTTTTCGTCAAAGAGGTTGAATTGGTACATGTATGTATATAGGTAGAAGAATTCCGTTCTCTACATCAATTACCAATACGATATTATTAATTGGTGTAGCACCTTTCACATTTGCCTATCAGCTTATATAAATATTAGAGCCCATCACCGGAGAATGGGCTTTTAAAATTTTTATTCGAATTTCTGCGTAAGCTTAAGGACAGACCAATTAAAATTAGGCTACACATACCGGCTACCCCAGTTTGATTTTGGACGTGTACTATACGGCTCACACGCAGTAACAGATGTATTGGGCTTTTAAAATTTGTTAGAATCTCTGTCTATAAGATTAGGAAAACAAACCATATAAATTAGGCTTTTTCATGCGCTCTTCACTAACATTATTGATTTGACGGGGTAAAGAATGCTAGACCTACTCCTAGATGGCTAGAGGGATAGGGTGGCTCCATGTCTAGTGTCTACAGTAGTGATTCAGATCCGGACGTCTGGTGGTGCTGGCTTACGTATCGCCTCGACCTGCAGCCAGCTGCGCCACCTTCCTAGTAGATGAATGAATTTCACACTGATAATAATTGACCAACCCCACTGTCCAACCACCCCGCTAAAAACCTTTGTTTAAGGATGCACAGGAAGCGAATTGGGGCCAGAGTTTCTGTAGCAGAATTTATATAGCATTTTGTTTGTATTTAATAAAAATTATTTAAATTTTAACTAATTAGGATTAAAATATTCGTCTCGCAAAGTACAACCAAACTGTGTAATTAGTTTTTTATTTCATCTATATTTAGTACTTCATGTATGTGCCGATATTTTAACGTGACGAAAAATCTTCTTTTTATATAATACTAAATGCTAAAATTAGAAGGCAACTAAGGCCTCGTCGATCAAACCACACGCACGAGGCAGCACGCCCCCTCACGCACGAGGCATCACGCCCCCTGAAGGCTGCAGAGTGCAGATCGACAGTCTTTGTGAAACACTAACTACTGCCTGGTTAAACATTACTACTTTTTTTAGCATGATTTTAGTGGACTAGGGATAGTAGGGTTATAAATAACTGCCTCTGATTTACTTAGGTGCAATGAAATCAAAATCTCTCCTGTTTAGTTTGATGTAGAAACTCCCCCCGCGTCGCCCTCCCCGAAAGGGCGACTCGGGCGGCGCCCAGTGCTCACCGCCGCCCGCCCCCCCACACTCTCCTCCTCTCCCCTCGCTGCCGCCGGAGGGCGCCGCCGGGAGGCCCGCGCGGCTCCCCATGAGGGTGGCGGCGGGGCGGCGGCCCGGTGCGGGGCTCGCGCTGTGTGGGGACGGCGTGTGCTCCAGCTGCAAGGGGCGGTCGTCGGGCGGCGGCTTCCTCCCGCCCGCCGGTCGCCTGTGCTTGGATTCGGCGAGGTGGGAGGGGATCTGGCCTGGCTTGCTCTCTTCCGAGCGGCTTGGGAGCACGGCGGGGCTTTTGGCACTGTTCCTCCGAGCGGCTCTGGAGCTAGGCGGGCCGGCGGCGACGGCCGGTTTCGGTGGCTGGGCGACCGGATCCGGTGCCTGGGTGGCCGGATCCGGCCTCCAGTCGACCAGATCTGGCCGGCTCGTGGGTGGAAGTGGTGGCGGCCGGCGGTCTGCTGCGGTCGTCGGCCCCGGGGCTGGTGGCGGCGGTGATGGTGAGGACTGTGGGCCGTTCCGGCTCCTTGGCGGGTAGGAGGCCATGCCTTGGTCGTGGGGAGCGACTGCGGTGGAGGTGCTTGAGCCAGCGGGATGGTGCGGCGGCGGTGTGGGCGAGACTGGTGGCGAGGGCTGCAACTTGGACCGGCCGTCGAGGTGTGCGGTGTGGTGGTGGGTCGGTCGCCGGAACCGGCAGCCCCGGCCCCCTGGCCTCTCTACCATACTGTGCTGGATGGAGGAACACACCGGCGAAAGCCAGGACGGACTGCCGGCTCGATGACGGCGGCGCCTTTGGGTGTCGTTTTCCTCCTTGGAGGCGTTATCAAGGTACGTTCCCCCACTCGGCCGGTGGCAGTAGGGCGTCGGCTGCGCCGTGGTGGTGTGGTCGGCAGCGGTTTGCTTGGTGGTGGCGGTGACAACGTGGTGCTGTGACTGCCTGTCGCCAAGCAGGGGCGCCAGTGCCGCCATGGTGGTGTTGCTGGGGCCCATGGTTGCTGTGCCAGGAGGTTAGGGCTCGTCGGTGAATGGTGGCCGGCATTGGACAGTGGTGGTGATGGTGTAGGAGGTGGCAGTAGATGGAAAGGCTCGTGTCGATGACCCAATCCGACCGAGTAAGGCGAAGGCCAGGGCGATGATCCGTATCTCTAGCAGCTTCAGGTCCGTTCACGTGGTGCAGCGGATTCCGGCGGTGGCGAGTCTAAGGTGGACCTTTTTTGGGGTGGCTCGGTGGTACTAAGTCGCTCCCGATAGTGAAGCAGGGTTTGGCGAGTCCAGCGACGGGTTTGGCGAGGCCCCCGTGCGCTTCAAGGTGGTGAATCTAAGGAGTGGTAGTCCAAGAGTGGTTGCGGTGGATGAGGCGAGGCCCCCACGAGTTGAGTTGCAGTCGAGTTGACATGGAAGTCTGGAATCCGATGCCGAGTTTCGGTCGTTTGGAGTGGTTTGGTGCAACAGCGGTTCTTCGGCGAGAGGTCCTGCATGGCAGTGGCCCCTTCGGTGGGGTGTCGTGGGCTTCCCCTCTTTTTTCTATCAACGATTGGTCAAGGCTGGGAGACCAATGACCGTGGGTGTGTATCTCTGAAGATGTTGAGTTTCTTTGGCCAAGTTGTTAGTAGAGTGGTTGTTCTTCCTAGTTGGGTCGATTTCGATCAAGTTGTTTAGTAGGGTTGTGTCGACCAAAGTTGTATTAGTAGTAACTTGGTACCTAAGTGTGCAGGCTGAGTAGGGTACCCTCTACAGTTGTATGGTTTTTCTGGCCCGGTTTTCAGTCAAAAAACTGAGCTGACACTTGATTTTTTTCTTTATTCGTCTAATAAAAATCAAGGCAAAGCTTTTACCGTCCCTTCAAAAAAAAAATTACTTAGGTGCATTTGATGGACGGACCTCGACTAGTACTCATTGTTAGCTCTGGCTAAAAATTAGCCAGCCAAAGATTGACTACACCTAGTTAAACAGGAGGGACTCCAAATTAAACAAGCCCTCGTTCAGGTCCGGTGCCAGCTACAGCTGCGCCACCTCAGTCGTGTATCAACGCCCCATGCAGAAAGAGACAAGAGACTTTTAGCAGGATCTTAGTGGCCGGAACAGTAGCAGCAGCAGTACTGTACATTACTATCACTTACTATACTTGAGTGGTACTACTGACAGGTTAAAACATTACTGTACTTTTAGCGGGATCTTAGTGGACTAAATGAGCTACAGTATCAAGCACCAAGCCCTGCCTGCAACACTGCGTGTTTAGTGGGATGTCGCTACGCATGGTGCCGTACCATACGTGCATCCTTTGTTTGTAGTTGTACGTACGCGTATGGTACTGCAGTAAGCTGGTTGGGATTCGGTGTCTGGTTGTCGCCAGCAGCGGATCCATCCATCCCTTTAATTTGTTGTTCTCTTTCTGCGCGCTCTGCTGTGGTTTTTCGCGCGCACGCGGTGGCCTCACGCATTGTCTCGTTCGTTCCCGTATCAGGTTCAGGAGTATATTTATTAATCGCTTGGGGTCCGCCGTGAGGCAGCACGCATAATTAATCATCATTCATCACGCCTCTAAACGGTACACGCCACGCCAAGCATAATTAATCAACTAGTACAAGGAAGCCGCCGTGCACTCTACCGATAGCACTAGTAGCAGAGAGAGATGATATGAAATGGCTGGATCGATGGAGATTGGAGACGGAGCTCGTGCTTGCTTGTGCGTGCCATCATGACTGACGACTCGATCGAGCTTGGACGAATGTGCAGGCACAGGCAGGCAAGCTGAATAATTATTTTTTTGTATAAAAAAAATAATGTCATATCGTGAGGCTAGCTAGCTTTGCTTGTCGTCCTTGCATTATGGTGTTGGTTGCGATTATTGAGGCAAGTGTGTGTGTGTGTGTGTGTGTGATCACGCATAAAGCCGATCGATCGATCGAAGCTTGTCCGAAAAAAGCTAAGCTGCTTGGCTAAAAGGTGCGTGGGAGCACTAACTAGGTAAGGTAAGGTACCACACAATCTCAAGTGGGGCGGGGCGACTCATCATCTCATCTGCCGTCCAGATGGGATGATGGAATGGAATGCAAGCTTTATACGGAGTAGTAGTACTCAATCAACTACTATATATATATTTGTCACGGATCGTGAAAGCCAAGCACACAAAGCATACAGTATGGTAGTGTTGTACTAGGTCAAAAGGAGACAAATTTAAAGTTGCCAAGGCATGCAGCCGGGAGAAGAGAGACGCGATGGAGTTCATTCCGGGGGCCATGTTTTGGGGTGCCGGCCGGGGCCGCCGGGGGTTAGGGTGCACTGAATCGAAGAATCATTGCAGCTTGTCTACTCTTTCAGTCAATCTGTCAGTAGTAGGAGCTGAGGGAAGGTTGGTTGGGTGGTCGCTTGCTTTGCATTGCTTTGGTTGCTTCAAAGTCATCTTTAGCTAGATCTCTATCTATAGTAGTACTTTGGACTGTGGTTAGTGCAGCTAGGGCCCCCACTATCTATCAATCAAAATCTAAATCGCTGACTCCACTGACTGGGGTCTGTTTAGTTCCCTCCCTATTTTAGTATTTGATATTATAAAAAAAAAATTCTTCGTCACATCAAAATGCCGGCACATGCATAGAGTAATAAATATAGATGAAATTAAAAACTAATTGCACAGTTTAGTTGTACTTTGCGAGACAAACGTTTTAAATCTAATTAGTCAATGTTTGGATAATAATTCATAAATAAAAACGAAATGCTATATAAATTATGCTACAGTAATTCTGGATCTAATTCTGAAAACTAGACAAGTCCTGGAGAAGCTTTCATTATATACTACTATTGTGGCCGCGCAATTATAGCTAGCAGTAGCAGCAGCTGAGCTCTCTCAACGTTACTTCGGTAGGGACCCTCCACCCTGACGACGGACGGACGGACGGACGGACGGACGGACGTAGATTGATCACGTCCCAATGTCGCATTGGATTGGACCGCCGCTGCCTGCTCTCTCTGCCTAATATGCAAAAAGTCCGGCAACCATGCATTTTCCTAAACCCGGTCCACCAGAGACGTACAAGATCGAGGTCCGTCTGTAAATGCAGCATTGTAGTATTTGTTCACAGAGCCTTTGGGGACCCTTCTAGTCTTTTATGCTACTCCCACTATTCCATTATATATAAGACTCGTTATAGGAATTTATGGTCTTGTATAGAACTCTCTCTGTCCCGCTATAAGACACGATCTTGGCAGCCAAACCACGCCACATCTTGACTGCGGCTGCCACAACCCAAATGCTGCTATTTGGTTCAACTCTACGCCTTCGCCGCCATGGATGTTTTTGTTCTGTCGATTTGCTCCTCCGGCACGTCGGCTGGTGCGTGCTTGTTGTGGCAAGTGAGGCGAGCTTTCTGAGCGCCACAGTTGTGGCGGGCGTGGTCAACACCGTGAACCAAGCAGCCCCATTGTTTCCAACGGTTGACCTGATCTGCTTGAATGAATTTAACTCGAGGACTGACAAAGGTTCAATTAAGGTCAGGATGAGGCTAGTGTCATTGAATGACATAACTCTCAACGAACGGTCAAGGACCGTTGCATGTGTTGTACTTTCTCCGTCCACTAAAGAAGAAGAATGTTACTATGGTTTGTTTGCCTTTTACACTTTAAAGTAAATAGTAGTATTCATATTTAAAATACCCACAATGCAGACTCTACCATAAAGTTTATGCATATTTATTACCTCAAAGATCTTTATATCCGCTCAAAAATCTCTGTGTGGTTAAAATACAAGATATGACTTAGATTACATCTTAAATATCACAATTAGAAACACGATAGGAAAATAGAAGATACATATGGCATAATAGAGATAGACATTATAGGGCTTCTGTTTGTGTAAATAGTCAATTAAATGATTAACAGAGGCAGAGTATCAAAAATCATATTTTCAGCAGCGTTACCATATGTCTGATTTAGTTCGCCACTCAATAGGCAACCTAGTACCTTGCTGCTAGACCCTGTTAGCTTAAACTTATCAGTCTGATTTATCAGCAATTGTACCATGGTTTCATCTCAAAACAAAACGTCAGCCGCAGAAAAGATGAGCCGAAACCGTTGCAGGAAATGTAAAAGTTTTGCAGGGATCTGATGTATTCTCTCCGTCCTAAAATAAGTGTCGTTTTGAATTTTCGTGTGACAAGTTTGACTCGATTTGTAGAAAATACGTATAATATTTATATTTTTAAATAAATTTATTAAAAAGCTAGATGAAAAGATCTTTCTGATGATACTAATTAATTAACATAAATATTTATATATTTTTAACATACAATTGCCGACCGTTGCTTTTTAAAAAATGAGAATGATACTTATTTGAGTCAGAGAGAAGTAGGCAAACTTTGCTAGACACGACCCAGTGTCCCAAAGAGGTGCTAGCTGTGCGGTGAGGTGAGCAAAACGCCGTGCCGCCGGGCTGGTCGTGCAAGGACTAGGAAGGCGTCGGCATCTAGCGTCGGTCGTCGACTGGAGGCGACCGCATCGGAATGATGGCCCGGCGCGGATCTTGTTTGTCCAGGACAAGCAGTCAGCAGAGCAGCGTGTCTGTCGTTCTCCGTACGCCCTACGTGCTAGCCTAGCACAGGATCAGACAGACCCGGGGCCATGTGATTGCACGCGCACGGACACGACCGTTCACCAACGGGATGTTGCAGAGAGAAGACACAGCATGGCTCCGGTTGCCATGCGCGGTGTTCAGTTCACGAAGCTAGCAAGCACAGGTACCCGATGGAGTACTACTATCTTTGTCTGCTGTCAGGAAGGTTTAAATCATCGATTAAATCAGCTCAATACTAGTACCATGAAACCAATCAACAAATATTCAGTTGTGCCCTTCTGGCGGCCTTGTAAGAAGGGTTTCGAATTTGCCAAAAGATTAGTAAGTGCCTCTCAAACCCTTAACCTCCTTTTCCTTCTTATTTCTTTCCCTTCTCTGTTTTTTTTTCTTTCACTATGTGGCTATGTGCCAGTTCTTTTTCTCTAACCGTGCGCCAACAGACTGTTGCATGCAGCAAAGGAGTAGGAGCCTAGCAGCCAAAGAATTTTGGTGGCGAAGGCTACACTGATGAGCATCATCAAGGTAATAACGCAAAAACACAGGAACTAGACAGCGGAGGTGAGTAGACCAGGTGACGAGAACAGAGAGGAGATAAAACATTCGGTTCTTAGTTTCCTGCGGCTTCTGTCAACAAAAAAAAAAGCGCTGTTCCTTGCAAGAAGTTTGAAGGGGGATACAAAGGGAAAAGATAAAAAAACGGGTTTCGCACAACATAATACATATATTACATAATTGGCACTAGAGCCATTTTTGCCAAATTGTTTTAAAAAGAGCTTTAAATTCACACCCACAAAAAGTTGCGCACACGAGGAGCCAAACCTAGCAAACGGAGGCAATGATGTGACTGCGGCTCAAGAGGAGTCTGACAACTTTTGAGAAAAGAATAGACCCGTTCGTTTGGTGGTTACTGATTCTTACTGACGCTAATTTATTAAAGCACTGCTGAATCGCTGACTGGTAAATGCTGATAGTCCAAGCGAACAGGGCAAATACCTAAAACATATCCGACAGCCAACCTCTACCTGTCCACCCTAAATTCATCCAACATTTAAAAAGAACCTGTTATTAGGGAAAGGGATTTTGATTTTGTTATCTGTATAAGGTCCAAATTCTTGTCTGGCTGCAAAGTTGCCCGGTAGGCAACAAGCAAATAGCGCCTAGGACGGACTAGATTTAGTTGCTTGGGTAAGCGCTTCAGATCAGGGGGGTCATCCAAACAGCCCGTCGTGCTCCGGTGCATCCAACAACGTAACTCTTATGGCTGACCTTATAGATCACATGGATATCCCCAGAATAGATTTGCTAATAATTGATGGTAAATATAAAACCAAGTAGACAGTCTGCTCAACAGTAGGGTTAACCTACAAGGCTACATAGCAACATCAGCAGAAGACAAACATGCCCTTGTCCGAGGAAATCAACCTTCGTGCGGAAGATGTCCCAACAATCCGCTCTAACTGCAAGTTAGCAAAAGGTTCAGTTCACACGAAGACGAAGGATAACTACATGCTGGTGGAGATGCAACATAAGAAATTGGATATATACAAGAGCTAACAAATAATCAGGAGAGAACAGCATGGGAAATTGTTGAGCATTAAATGACACTAGATGAGACAGGTTTTCAAACAGAAACTCAAAACCCAAAAGGTTGTGGTTTTCATCTTGAATCAAGACTATGTGAAATGCTATAGTGAGACTACAAAGATCAAAACAAATTTGTTCATACTGCTAATTGAATAGCTGAACTGCATGATACAATGGATCACAAACTCCATGAAACGAATGTTTCTGCAGAGCATGAAATTAATGGCGGGACAAGATTACATTTTCCATGATGGAACCGAACTAAGCGAAATAGTGAACTCACCTTAAGAAGGTCAAGTCGAGAAAAAAGGACATTGCACTTCCGGTTCTCCGATTCACCTAGCATATTTACAAGCTGAAAGGAAGATACAAACCCAATGGAGATTAATTTTCAAAACCTCTTCAAGGTAAACCGTGAGACAAAGCAATGAAATTGCAATTTAGTCAATACCTCTGGATAAAATTCTTTTCTCCCTGGCAATGAATAAATTAGTAAATGCTTTGTTCCCCTGATCTGCATGTCAAAAAATAATGACGAATATCCTTAGACAATACACCTAATACAGAAACAACAGGAATTGCAGAATACAATAAGTAATGCTTCAGATAATTGTACCTTGTATCGGTGGTAGAAGTGAGATCTTTCACTATAAAGCAAGATCTTTTTATTGCCCTCAAAAAACCAGAGTCTTGCACGAGATATATCCTGTTGTGATGTAGCCCTGATTTGGGAGCACATTGAGATAAATACCACTTGTCTCAAGACTAAGGGAAGATAACTTAAATTGAATTGAACTAATAAAATAATCTATAATGAGAAGGCCGTCTACTCACTCTCCAATTCGACAAAATGACGCTTCCTTAGATTTTAAGAAATTGCTTATTCGAATATATTCAAAGTACGAACTAACGAATAGCAGCAATCCACCCTGCATTGCACTAGAAATTAGCAAATCTTGCAAAAGATAGTCATTGTAGGAGCATGAACATTCTCAATATTTACAGGAGATGCTAAGCAATAAAAACTATGTTGCTACAAAATTTCAGAAGTATCAAACACAACTGAATGTTCACACATACAGAATAGAGCATACCTCATCCAAGTCCTGGATCTTTGGATATACCTGTAACACATCATAAAATATAAAAAGGACAGATGTATTAAATAATATATATACATATTTATATATGGAATAGATCACAAAAAAATGGTGAAATAAAAACTCCAGAATTTTCTGTAGTATGTAGCCAGGCCACATGCCAATAAGCCTCCCTCAGCTTGAGCTAGCCCAGCCAAGTAAGCTAGATATTTGGTTAGAGATTTAGTCAAGTTGATAAGTTCAATTAGCTGGTTATCAGATAAGTTTACTGACTAGACTGTCAAGATAGATCGATTTGCTAGGATGTTTCTAGAATTTGAACTATCCTAAGTACACTTTGAAGGATTGTACAAAGTTGCTCAGATTATTCTGTAACTAGTAAATCCTTCATTATAAGAAATGTACTATTTGAGCTAACTCCAGTACATCGGAAGATATATATATATATATCTTATACAAGCATAGAAGAACAGACCTTGTTGCAGAAATAATCAAACCGTGCATCATCAGCTTCAGTAATAGAAGAAGCATCAAATCGTTCATACACCTGTTTAGTAATTGTACATTGAAAAGGATTAAAATAGTCAAAACTGTTTTGGTAAATAAGATATAAAATTATGCATGAACTATAGTATAACTTAGGAGGATTCCGAATGCATGGCATTAATACCTTTTTTTTACACAAATATATATCTATGAGTAAAATTTAATTTTTATTCACTATATATGCAACAACGTGGCAGAATCAAGATGGATAAGAGCATTCACCTGCCGCACTTCAAGTTGTATTTTGGGAAGCACACCTGCATACTCGGTCACCATTTTAATCTAGTACAAGTTGTAAAACTATTAATTCAACAATACATGTACTCCCATAAAGGGGGGCAAAGAAACAGCTAACTCAGTGATTTCAATCATGGCATACCTTTCCTTCATAATTTAAGCATAATCCGTTAAATAAAGCATTAATCTCTGCATAACATGGAAAACCATTGAATTTTGAAATGCACATATACGAACCAACAAATGGACAACTATGTAATAGAAGATGCAAAAGAAGCCTGCATAGCATCATTAAATTATCATATTAGCCTAGTAACCAATCAAGGTCTTGCAGTTCCTAGTTGCCTTGAGCACCAGTTTTTACGTTACTGAAAACAAGAGCAGAGGGAAGGTTAAAACCACATTCCAGCTGAATCCATACCTGGTGTAAGGTATGAGCTTAACAGTATTGTCTGCCGATAGTACTGTGCATGCTGATCCAAGTACCTTGGACATCAAAGTAGAAGCTTAATTAATAGGGATATAGTTTGAGAATATAGTTTGAGAATACACATAAGTAATTAATAATAAACTGCCATGAAAATAAACTGTCCACAATACAGAGAGTCGATGCTATCAAAACATTAAAAATATTCAAGGAAACAGAATTACCATGGCCTAATTCGCATCACATTGGTTCCATGTTCTTTTGTTGGCAACTGATTAAGTTGTTCAAACACAGCCTCCAGATGCTCCCAGTTCTACATCCATGCATAAACTGTCATTTGTACCAAAAGGTATAAAACCAAATGTAAGTAGAAAAATATATAAGCCTTGAAGTTTACCTGCATAGATATCACGTCCGCATGATCGACAACCACAATCTGCATACAAACCATTTTAGAAATAATAAGTAAACAAGGAGAAAGGAGAAACAAAAGGAAAAAAAATGCACTATGTTCCATTCCTAAATACAAGTCTATGTTGAGATACAATTTTTTAATTAGTTTGTATTAGAATAGACTAATACATTATCAACCTGCAACATACAATATTCTGGAGTACTTTTGGGTGAGAGATATAATTTGTACGTGTTTTTATGTGAATATAGATTGTTGACATATTATTTATGGTTTAACAAAAAGACTTGTATCTAGTAATGAGGTGGCGAATATATCATGGGATAAAAGGAACTAACTTCAATTGAAGATAGGAAATCAAAATCCTTCTCCTTGCCATGTTCTCCTCCATCAATTTTCTGATAACAGAAAAGCATAAACAATAGAACTCCATAACAATATACATGTTCCAGAAGTTCAATTTAATAATAATTAATTAGAAAGAAAGTTATGTGTTGAGGTGAAAGAAATTGGCTTTTAACCATACAACAACAACATAGCTTTTTGTCCCAAGCAAGTTGGGGTAGGCTAGAGATGAAACCCAAAAGAGGCATAGAAACAAAGAACACATAAATGGTACAAGAAAAAAGATTACGGTTCAGGCACGTTAATTGCTAGTCTCCAAGCGCTCCAATCCATAGCTAAATCATTAGGGATATTCCACTCCTTAATGTCTCTCTTAACCGACTCGTTCCAAGTCAGTTTAGGTCGACCTCTACCGCTCTTTACATTATCGACCCGCTTTAGAACCCCACTACGCACCGGCGCTTCAGGAGGCCTCCGTTGGACATGGCCAAACCATCTCAACCGGTGTTGAATCAATTTTTCCTCAATTGGTGCCACCCCAACCCTATCCCGAATATCGTCGTTCCGGACTCTATCCCTCCTTGTGTGCCCACAACACCATCGTAACATACCCATCTCTGCTACGCTCAATTGCTGGATATGTCGTCTTTTTGTAGGCCAACATTCAGCACCGTATAACATCGCCGGACAAATCGCTGTCCTATAAAACTTACCTTTTAACTTCTGAGGCACCCTTCTGTCACAGAGGACCCCTGAAGCTTGACGCCATTTCAACCAACCGGCTGAAATTCTATGCCTAACATCTTCATCAATGTCGTCATCCTTTTGTAGCATCGATCCTAAATACCGAAAAGTATCCTTCTTGGCCACCACTTGCCATCGAGGCTAACGTCTCCCTCCTCATTCCTAGTCGCGCTGAAATCGCACCTCATGTACTCGGTCTTGGTCCTACTAAGTCTAAACCCTTTCGACTCTAACGTATGCCTCCATAGTTCTAACTTCCTATTAACCCCTACCCTAGTCTCATCCACTAGCACCACATCATCAGTAAAGAGCATACACCAAGGGATATCACCTGTATGTCCCTTGTGACCTCATCCATCACCAAAGCAAATAAATAAGGGCTCAATGCTGACCCTTGATGTAGTCCTATTTTAATTGGAAAGTCACTGATATCGCCATCACATGTTCGGACACACGTCACCACATCCCTGTACATATCCTTGATGAGGGTGATGTACTTAGTTGGGACTTTGTGCTTTTCCAAGCCCAACCACATGACATTTCTCGGTACTTTGTCATATACCTTCTCGAAGTCAATAAAGACCATGTGCAAGTCCTTCTACTCCCTATATCTCGCCATCAACTGTCGTAATAAGAAAATCGCCTCCATGATCGACCTATCAGGCATAAACCCAAATTGGTTTTGGGTCACACTTGTCACTCTTCTTAGGCGATGCTCGATAACCCTCTCCCAGAGCTTCATCGTATGGCTCATCAACTTAATCCCACGGTAATTAGTACAACTTTGAACATCTCCCTTGTTCTTGAAGATCGGTACTAATATACTTCTCCATTCTTTAGGCATCTTGTTTGACCGAAAAATGAGGTTAAAAAGCTTAGTTAACCATACTATCGCTCTGGCACTTAGGCATCTCCACACCTCAATGGGGATACCATCAGGGCCCATCACTTTACCTCCCTTCATCCTCTTCAAAGCCTCCCCGATCTCTACCTCCTGAAATCTCCTCACAAAACGTCTGTTGGTATCGTCAAATGAGTCATCCAACTCCTAGGTAGGACCCTCATTCTCCCCATTAAACAACTTATCAAAGTACTATCTCCACCTGTCCTTGATCTCCTCATCCCTCACCAAAAGTCGATCCGTCCCATCCTTGATGCATTTGATTTGGTTGATGTCCCTCGTCTTCCTCTCGCGGATCCTAGCTATCCTATAAATGTCCTTCTCCCCTTCCTTCGTGCCTAGCCGCTGATAAAGGTCATCATACGCCTGACCTTTTACTACACTCACCGCTCGTTTTGCAGCCCTCTTCGCTATTTTATAGCCCTCAATGTTGGCTGCACTCTTGTCATGATGGAGTCGCTTGAACCACTCCTTCTCCCTAATAGCCCTTTGCACCTCGTCATTCCACCACCAGGTGTCTTTCGCTTTTCGTTTGCCTCCCCTACTCACTCCAAACACATCCGAAGCCACCTTCCGAACATATGTGGCCATCATTAGCCACATGTCCTCTGCATCTTCTCCTTCTTCCCACGGCCCCTCATCTAGCATCCTCTCCTTAAATGTTTGCGCTGCTTCCCCCCTAAACTTCCACCATTTTATTCTCGCAATTTTGGCCCGATTGTCCCCTTGGACATGTACCCGAAAGCGAAAATCCGCCACCACAAGCTTGTGTTGAGGGACAGCACACTCCCCAGGTAACACCTTACAGTCTAAGCAAGCACGTCTATCCCCCTCCTTGCAAGGATAAAGTCGATCTGGCTCAGGTGTTGTCCGCTACGAAAGGTCACTAGATGGGATTCCCTCTTCTTATAGACGGTGTTCGCTATCAACAAATCGTAGGCCAACGCGAAGTTCAAAACATCCTCCCCTCTTGATTTCTACTACCATACCCAAAACCGCCATACACCCGCTCGAAACCTACATTAGTCGCACCCACATGGCCGTTGAGGTCTCCTCCTATGAAGAGTTTCTCGCTGATAGGCACAGTACTAACCATGCTATCGAGATCTTCCCAAAACTGCCTCTTGGTGCTCTCGCAAAGACCTACCTATGGAGCATAGGCACTGATCACATTTAGAGCCAAATCTCCAACTACCAACCGGACTAGGATAATCCGGTCGCCTTGCCTCCGCACCTCAACTACTCCATCCTTAAGGCTCCTGTCGATCAAGATGCCTACACCATTCCTACCCGATGTTGTCCCCATGTACCAAAGTTTGTAACCAGTATCCTCCACCTCCTTCGCCTTCTGGCCCTTCCATTTAGTCTCCTAAACACATAGAATATTTACACGCCTCCTAATTGCTGTATCGATTAGCTCTCTTAACTTACCCATTAGGGACCCTACATTCCAGCTACCTAGACGAATCCTAGTTTGCTCGGCTAGCTTCCTTACCCTTTGCACCCGTCGAGGGAAGTGCGAAGACCCTTGCTCATTTTTCACTACACCCGGGCGCAGATGTAGCAAGTCACAAAGGTCACAAATTGGCTTTTAACCATAAAAAAAGAAAATACAGATAAAAATTTATGGCTGCTATATAGTATGGTGTGGCATACAGAAGACTTTTAGATGGGATAACCGTCTAAATCACTGGTAAGACTTTTTGTTTATTTGGATTCCATAGAATTTGGTGTGACCTACCAGTCAGGCCTTTTGATTTTTTTCACCTTTCTAGGACTAGTGTGTGAGAAATTTGGCAAATAGGAAACAAGATGGGCCATTGAGAGGAAATTTTCTATTAAGGCAACAGAGTATTTTCTGCTAGATTGTCTTGTTTGCAGGGATCGCTACAAAAGGAGGTGAACGAGATGATGTCATGAAGATTGACATGATCATAGCAGGGATGCTGAAACGGCTTGGTTTCAGACAGTGTTTTATACCTGTTAGAGTATGAGTATATTAGGCCCATGAGGTTAGGCCCATGAGGCCCATGTATGACACTATATTGCTACCCTTCTAGGGTTAGCCCCAATCAATCCAATCATTCTATGCTGAAACCGCTGCATGCCCAGCTCCTACACCGCACCACGTTCTCTTCGGTACCCCTCCTCGGTATGACCACCTTCGTGTCTTCGGGTGT
Organism: Bothriochloa decipiens; assembly: GCA_023333625.1. Taxonomy (NCBI): domain Eukaryota; kingdom Viridiplantae; phylum Streptophyta; class Magnoliopsida; order Poales; family Poaceae; genus Bothriochloa; species Bothriochloa decipiens. The sequence continues at coordinate 34,737,881 of CM041647.1, read as the reverse complement.
GCGTGTTACCCTAACACCACTGCCACCACTCCCCATAAGCTGGCTCCCCGTTCGACTCTTATTCCCCATATCACAAGGGTTACCGGTGCTTTGACCTCACTTCTCGCCGGGTCCTCGTCTCTCGCCATGTGGTGTTTGATGAGTCTGTCTTCCCCTTCTCCACCACCACCACTCCACCTTCCACCCCTGACCCTGACCTCGCCTCTCTGTTTCCCACTGACACGGTGGTCCAGCCACTTCTGACGTTTTCTCCTGCAGGTACTGCTTCATCATGCCCTTCGTCGGGCCCGTGCCCCGGCTCGCCGCACACCAGTGACGCTCCTGGCCCTGTGCCCTGCACGGGTCCGGTGGCGTCGCCCTCCAGTGCGGCTCCTGCTCCTTCGCTTGATACGGGGCCGGGGACGCCGGTTCCTGCACCCCCTGCGCGGTTCGCTCAGCAGGTGCATGGCTACTAGCGCTGTGCGCAGGCGGACCCGGCGCCTCTGTCACCACCCCTTGCGCGGTTCGCTCAGCCGGTGCATGTCTACCAGCGCCGTGCGCGAGCGGACCCGGCACCTCTGTCACCACCGGTGGCCTCTTCTCCGCCGGCAACGCCTCCACCGCCGGTGGCCTCTTCTCCGCCGGCGACGCCTACACCACCGCCGCCGCCTCCGGCTGCCCGTGTCGTGCCGCCGGTGTACCACCCACCGCTCCTTCACCGACACCCGCGGCATGTTCACCCTATGGTGACGCGGCACGCGGCGGGTACCCTGCGGTCCCGGGCTCTTGCGGCGATGCCCGGGGACACGCAGGTCTCTCCTGTACCCTCTTCCGTTCGCGACGCCTTGTCGGACCCTCACTGGCGCCGCGCGATGGAAGAGGTGTACGCGGCTCTCCTCGCTAACCAGACATGGGATCTGGTGCCCCATCCGCTCGGCTCCAACGTTGTCACCCACAAGTGGATCTACAAGTGGATCTGGACACACAAGCGGCGGGCTGATGGTACCCTTGAGAGGTACAAGGCTCGCTGGGTTCTTCGGGGTCCCACTCAGCGCCCTAGAGTCAACTATGATGAGACATTCAGCCCAGTGGTGAAGCCGGCCACCGTCCGCATGGTGCTCTCACTGGCTCTCGCTCGCTCTTGGCTTGTGCATCAGTTAGATGTCAAGAATGCTTTTCTACATGGGACTCTCACTGAGACAGTTTACTGCAGCCAGCCGGCGGGGTTTGTTGACTCTTCTCGCCCTGACATGGTCTGCCGGCTTAACAGGTCTCTCTACGGCCTCAAGCAGGCCCCTCGGGCGTGGAACTCTCGGTTTGCTACTCTCCTGGAGACACTGGGCTTTGTGGAGGCCAAGTCAGATACGTCTCTGTTTATCTATCACCGTGGAGCTAAGACTGCCTATCTGCTGCTATACGTTGATGACATCGTCCTCACAGCCTCCAGTTCGTCACTACTCAGCCGCATCATCAGCTCTCTTCAGCAGGAGTTTCCTGTGAAGGATCTTGGTGTGCTCCACAACTTTCTTGGGGTCACTGCTGAGCCTCGTTCCAACGGACTTCTTCTTTACCAGCGGCAGTACACTCTTGATATCCTGGAGCGAGCTGGGATGACAAACTGCAAGCCCTGCTCCACTCCAGTTGACACACAGGGCAAGCTATCAGAGGCTGCGGGCAACCCAGTGGTAGACCTCACGGCCTACCGGAGTCTCGCGGGTGCACTTCAGTACCTTACCTTCACCAGGCCGGACATCACCTATGCAGTGCAGCAGGTTTGCCTTCACATGCATGATCCCCGCGAGCCCCAAGTCACTGCTCTCAAGCGCCTCCTCCGCTACCTCCGCGGCACTGTCGACTACAGCTTGCTCCTTCATCGGTCTTCCTCCTCCGAGCTCGTCGTCTACACTGACGCTGACTGGGCCGAGTGTCCGGACACTCGGCGCTCCACCTCCGGCTACGCTGTCTTCCTGGGCGGCAACCTGGTGTCCTGGTCGTCCAAGCGCCAGCCGGTGGTCTCCCTCTCCAGTGCCGAGGCGGAGTACCGCGCTGTCGCTAACGGAGTGGCGGAGGCTTCCTAGCTCCGGTAGCTCCTCGCTGAGCTCCACAGCCCTCTCTCCCGGAGCACGCTGGTCTACTGCGACAACGTTAGTGCGGTACCTCTCCAACAACCCTGTTTAGCACCAGAGGACCAAGCATGTGGAGATCGACCTGCACTTTGTCCGTGATCGAGTCGCCAGCGATGTTCGGGTCCTCCACGTCCCGACCACCTCCCAGTTTGCCGACATCTTCACCAAGGGCCTCCCGTCCTCGGCCTTCACCGAGTTCCGCTCCAGCCTCAACGTCACCGGTGGCTAGTTGCGTCTGTGGGGGGGGCTCGTGTGTGTGCTTCTTTTCATGTCATATCCAGTCTGTAACTCCGCTGCGCCGGAAGTTCAGACTCCGGGGGGGGGGGTGTTAGAGTATGAGTATATTAGGCCCATGAGGCCCATGTATGACACTATATTGCTACCCTTCTAGGGTTAGCCCCAATCAATCCAATCATTCTATTCTAGCAATACCCTCATCAAAGTTCAGTACATCAGACAAATCCCCAATCATGCTTGAAATGCCTAAAGCTTGATGACGCTATTTATTGCTTTCAATAATACTGTTTCGTTCATCCAATCAGACAGGGGCCATCGTTTAGATTGACCAATCCAACAGCTAATCTCCATGAAGGCTTTATTAATTAATTTTCCTCAGCCAGCATTTTCCCGAGGATCCTGTCCTACAGCAGTTGCTACTTCTCAAAGCCATCACACTAGAAGTGTAGCACCATTTACATTTACCTGTACCCACCCATATCCAAATAAATTACATGGCCTAACAAGTTCTGCCATCAGCACTATGGCACATCTTGCATAACTGTACATTCTATGAAGTAAGATTGCAAAACCACCAAAAAAAACAGCTTCTTGGTAGCATACAGCTGTTCCCACCTGGATCTCCCCACAATACTAATGGCTAACCACCACCATTTCCTAAGTATTCTAGCAATTTCCATATACTTTTCAGGAAGGAGTACATCAAATTCTAGATCAATAGGACAATAGCATACAAGCTGTGGAAAAGAATAAGAGTAATGTACAACTGCAGAACATGAGTATGTACAGGTTATGAAGTCTATTAAGAAATCTTGTTTTTGAAAAAAAAAAAATACTTACACGTTTCAGTGCTAAAGGAGATGCAACTATTATATCAGAAGAATAGAAGTTACTGTACAACTTAATAGATTTCCTGCAGAAACATTAGTTCAAACATTAATTATTTAGACGTTCTCAGTAATCAATAAGCTAGAAAAAAAAGTAGAGCATATATTCTCAGGAAGACTAGTTTTTCTGTTTCTGAAAGTTATATTTTGGTCATAAGATTATATTCCCTTTGTTTCAAAAAAATAAGGCACGGTATGACTCATGGCACTCCCCAAACTAAATGTTGCATGCATGGAATGGAGCCCAGAAGCTGCCATCCTGTATTCTGGGACTATAAGAAAAGGTAGTTGTGTCTTCTATTATGGAATGGAGGGAGTAAATATTAAGTAATTATATAGAATACTCACTTTGTTAATTTTACGCCAAAAAGAAAGTGATCATCAATATCTCCAGCAAAAAGAAGGTCAAAGTCTGCAGGTTTTGTGCTATGTTCAGGTATGTCCTCGTCATCTGATTCACCAAATTCCTTTTTAAATTGTCCCATGGTACTATCCTAGAGAAAAGAGAAAGATATCACTTAGCATCAGAAATAAAAGCATATGAGAGCAAGCTAATTGATATGGTTATATCTGTACATAACCCTATTAGCTATTGTATCAACAGAAAAAAGAATCAAATGCATGTACAGGGATAATAGAATTTTTCTTATATAAACTTACTTTTACTTCGCATCTTGAAGAAATCAGAACCCAAATCATTGCATATAAATATCAGAAAATGAAAATTTACCTTTTGTGGCAATGGAGAAAGCTGGATCAATCTCTTCACAATGCGTCGAGCAAAACTTTTGAGAGGTAGCAAGAAAAGAACCTAAAAATATATTTAGACAAAAGAAAACAGGATTAATATGAATGTATCTTAAAGATGGATTTATGGTACATATCCCACCAAAGTACCAAACCGATAGCATGTGAGCTAAGTATACTTATTGACAATTGCATGAGAAAAGGACTCGATCCATTTTCATAAATAAGTGACATTTTGGACATCGACATTGTCCGCAAAACACAACTTTGGCTACTAATATCTGTTAATATATTTCTTAAGTATAGCAAATGCATTCTGTTATGAAATTTTGAGAAAAATCCACCTGTATCAATTTTCAGATATCCCAACTACACAATTTGAAATAGTTGACTGCATATCCGAAACAATATTTATTTTGTACTGGAAGTACAATTACACTAACTAATGTGCAGTGTGAAATCAGATATTATTTGCTTAGATGTGCTCAAAGTCATCCAAGGATTCATCTTGAGACCACACAGCAGCTGGACACCATGAGACGCACGACCTAATGACTTTCAGTCTAGTCAACTGGCAACCTATCGCTAATAATTAGAATATTATTGATTGGTTATTTAATTAACACTATTGCTTAGAGTTTAGGACAATATAATTTGTTTAGACCAGTACATCTTCTATTAAAATATCTCACATCCTGCAGAGCTTCCTTGGTGTGGTAAAAAAAAACCCCAAAGGGCACAGTTATTGGGATTGAACTGGACGTCATAATGCTCAAACCCTTAACTGGTCTAAGTGGTTGGACAACTGGCTCAAAACAGCTTAAATATAGTTTCATACCAAACTCATCAAAGAAGCATGGGACGGTAGTGGACAGACTATCATGCCATTCAAGACTGAGGTTATGGGTTTGAACGCATTTCCAAGCAATTTTTGTTGCAATATCCAAGCACACTTCCACACACCACATCCACACAGCAATAAGTTGTTGCTGGAACAGAAATAATATTTGAGAAATCGGGGAAATCAACATAAAGGTCACATGAATCTTAAGAAGCATGACATGCCAAGGTTTATAATTACACAAAAAGAAAAAAAATTCTCATAACTGGGAGTAAACATGCACCTCGCATAATTATGTCTTTTTTTCTTCTTGCCAACACATATCACAAAGAAAATATTGCAAAACAAATGCTGGTAGTGCAATCTCAGTTAATGTAACCATGGCAACAGAACAGGGTGCTCAACATTTCAATATTCTTGATGTGATATACCTTTGGGCGCGTAAAACCCTGATCAAGGTATGTCTTATCATCCGAGATATCTCTGTCCGCATCATTCCTAAGCTTCGCGTCATTTCTAATTACAACATCTCGCGTCCTATGGACATGATTCAACTGCAGAAGTAGTATGCTTTGCAGATTAGCCAGCACCATTAAAGAGGTTCAAGAATAATAACATGACTACAAAGAGATAGTAAAGCTTACAGCATGCATAAGATATGCGTCCATAGTACTGGAATCAGGACCATTACTTTTCAGATAAAATGGCTTCTTATTGCAATGCATTATGTCACGATAACTGTTACCTACAGTAATACATGAAGAATAAAACATTAAGGAAAATAGAAAGCAACCATACATCACACATTCATACTGTGCGCAAATTTAACAAGATACAGCACTAATTTGGCTGTTTAGTTCCTGCATCACAGAAAGGAAGGTTTGGAATTGACTGGTGGAGCTAAAAGCCTAAAATTGTATCAGTAACCCTTCATTTTCCGCAATATGATTAGACCAAGGATTTGAATAGGCATACACCATGAATAGACTTCACTCTTTGGGATTTAGAACAACTAAAGTGCTATCTTGTTCCAGCAAAAACTGAATACACTTGAGTAACACTAGTAAAAAAGTCACCAGGCAACAGCTGGTTCATGCAAGATTGTAGAAAAAATTCATGGTTTTGTAAAATCTGATAAATTATCACCTGCCTTAGAGATATTCTTTTTTGGAACCTTATATTTGCTCAAGACAGAGAGATGCTGTTTCTCACGAATAAATAAAACTTAGGCACACAATTACTATTCTAATATTGCTGACCCCTACCACGAAAACTGATAACAGAAACCTTTATTCGCTCTTGGCCAAGATAACTGTTACAGTGTTATTAATTACTCCCTCCATTTCAAATTGTAAGTCGTTCTACATTTTCTAGATACATAGCTTTTGCTATGCACCTAGATATATATTATGTCTATATACACAATAAAAGTTATGTTTCTAGAAAAGCCGGAACTTACAATTTGGAACAGTAGCAGTAACAAATAATCCAGAAATAGTTAAAGCAAACAGGTTTAGAGCCACCAAAACTCAGCAGCCATAAAGCCTATATAGGAGACCTCCAGCTCCACCTATTTACAAATTCATGAAGGTGGATCTGGAGCCTGGAAGAAGAGTGAGGGTGTCTCAGTAAGCTATAATGGTTCTCATTTAAGACTGGAACTAGAAGCATAAAACTTTATTTTTAACCTCTGTATTTTGGGATCTATAGGAATGGAGCACTCCCAAACAGGCCCTAAGTGTAAAACAAGAAAGAACCATGACCTTGGCAGCTGTGATTAAGGCAGACAAGGACAAGATGCTGTTTATTGCAATAAAGAGAACTTACAAAGAGAGAAGAAGCTCATTCGAGAATTTAAATGATCAGACAGCGTGCGTTGCCAATGATCTCTCAATTTTCCTTTGACATCATGAAGATGATCATCACAAGATTCCTAAAATAACAAAGCAACAAGGTCCTCCTTAAGATTAATCATCCCAAAACTGTCATGCACATTTGGTAAGATAACCAAATCAAAAAGATAGTAACTAATTTGACATTTAGTTTAGTCAATCAACAAGACATAGACAAACAAAAATGAACAAGAGCAATATTTTATGGGGTATTGTGCTTCACAAAATTTGCTAAACTTCATAATATGTGCACCATATTAAGAAATCACAGAAACAAGTATTTCTTGTGACACAGACAATTAGCAATGCAACCCCCCCCCCCCCCCCCCACCCCAACACACACACACATAATTTATTTCCAGTTCCCCAACTCCATCTTGTAACATGAGTCATGGACAGTTGAGAAAGTGTATAAAGTGCATAAATATAAATGTACTTTTTTTCTATGTAACTCACTCACATGCTTAAAGAAAATTAGTAGGTACCAAAACACGCTTAAGGTAATAACTGATTTAAACTAAGAGTAGTAGTAAATTTTTGAACGGTCAGCTACAAATTCAATTAATTTAGTGACCAGATTTCAGGGCTGAAAAAACCAAGTTCCCTTGCAATTTCATATGATGTGTGTGATTAAATTTAGCCTTCAAACACGAAAACCCAATGAAAGAGGTATACAGTTCGACAATAACCTGATCGCCACTACAATGGGCACTGCCAGTATGCATAGTTATTTTTCTCAGCAGCATTAGGCATAGTTATTATTCCAGGGTAATATAGCATCGGAACTTGAAACATACAATAGAACATCTCAATACTGGATAGTACACCCTATCATCTAACTCAGATGACTAGCATATAAATTTCAAAATAAATACATAAGGACTAACCAAAAGTCTACCTTCAATTCTTCAGCTGTTCCAACCCATTTGGACCTTGGAATGTCCACAGCAGGCATTTCCCACTTAAATTTATAGTTCTTCTTCATCAACGCCTTGACTTCTTCATTTGTTATGATGTGACTTACATGACGATGAAATGAACTGCAAAACAGATAGATGGAGACAGTGTTGAAAACAGAGTGGCAATGCACGCAAGAACAGGAGCTGGCCAATATATAGAAAGGATAAGCATCTTTTGTCACTTCTGCTTACTGATAACCATGGATGGAATTTCAAAGAAATTGTCAGTTCAACTGTATCCTGACAATAAAAGTCATGAGGGCTAATCTGCTCTGATCGGTCTAAAAGATAACTACTAACATAAAAATGGCTGTAGATGACGTATTTTAAAAAGATTGATTTGCTTATCGAAGGTAATACAAAATTGTATACTACAAAAACAAATAAAGTAAACTTGTGACTTAAAGTTAACATTCGGAAAATGCAAACATGGAACCATAATACTCCATAAAGGTGACAGATAATGAACAAATCATATATGCAGCACTAACCATGAACTCTCTGCTTCATCCAAACAACCATTTCCATTGGTTATTGTATCACCTGGCGCATCACCACAAGGAGTGTCATACTCATCCTCTATGTCATCTTCATCACTCTGCGCTGTGGCTTGAAAGTCCCCATTGGCATTTTTATCACGTCGAACAGTCCCTGCTGCTCCAGATTCAGTATCTACAATTTCTGCAGCACACAATGCTTAAGATCAGTAAGAACGAATGTGCGCACTATTTTGTTGCAGGAAACAAAAAAAGTGAGAGAAAGTGGAGGAAGGCTGATGGTATGAATACGATTGCACTTCACTATGCAAAGAAATTTGAGTATGTGGTGGGTTGAGTAACACCACAACAAAACTCTCTGGTGGCACAAACTAGCAACTTAAGCTTCTTACTACTAGATGCAGACCATTGGAGAATGGAGATGCTTAGATATAAACAATAATGAGGGATTGAGGGCCACACGGAGGAGTTTGCTCGTGAAGTCAATAGCCAATTAAGAACCTTCCGCTACTCATTGGTCCTAAAGAACCCAACGCAAGAAGAAGAGGATCAGACCTTCATCGTGCTCCGACAGCTGGGGATTCTCCTCCCCTAGCTCAGCTCCCTGCTTCGCGGACTTTGGCCTCTTTGGCCGGTTCTTCGGTCCTGTGACGACAGCACCAGCAACACGGGCAGGGAAAGGCACGTTAGGACAGCTCGAACGGAGGGGAGGAGGTGGCGCCGAATGGGTTCGGGCAGGGGTTCGTACCTCGAGCGGCGGCGGAAGGCGCGGGCTTGCGCTTCCCCATCTCCCGTGGGGATGGCAGTGGAGCACGGACGGCCTGAGGGGAGAAGCAGGAACCGGGGCCCGGGCCGGCGGCGCACGGCGGAGACGGAGTGTTTGGCAAGCAGCAGCGCAGGCGCAGGGGGGAGGAGGGCGGCAGCGGAGTGGCTGCTGAAGGGCTGGCGGCGGCGGAGAGCGCGGGAGGGGAGGGGGTGAGGGCGTCAGGGTGGGCCTTGGGCTTATGGGCTCAATATGAAGTTTGCATATACCTCAGTTTTCATTTGGTATTCTATTTTTTCTCAAAAAAAATATTTGATATTCTATTTGCTTCTACCGAACACTACTCTGTATATTCATACACCTGCGACTTTTTTGAAAATGAGATTTATTTTTCGATCACCAAATGATTTCCCAGTTTGTTTCGAAACAAATATAGAAAGCTTCCAAACGAGTTGTTCTAGTCTGCAAATAGAGCGGTTCCAAAGGAAGCCAAGACCGCAATTCTGCAGAACTCTGGGCGCACGATATTTGTTACAGTAGTTTTGTTTCAAAAAAGAATATTTGTTACAGGAACAGCAGCAAACTGAACACATGCTACGGCACTGCCCCTCCAATCTGTTGGCACATGACTACTACCTGAACAATTGTTGGCATAGTTAACATCGCAAGACAATCCACTAAGAAAGTAAGAATTACTCGCTAGAGCTAGTCGATTGTGTTGGTAAATGCTGCTAAAAGTTTTGAATATGTTTTTGACGCAAGTAATTCTTACTTTCTTAATCCTCACATGCTAAAAGAGCATCCAACAGCTCAGCTTCTGTCAGGCGCATATACATATGTATAGGAGCCAGTGTCTCAAGCTGGATGCTGCTTTTCACCAGCCAAGCTGAAGATGTCTATCGACACTAATACATCATGAAGGTAGCGAACTAGCGATCATCTCTATCCACTTGCTAACCCAGTCACTGCTACTGCAACAAAGTTCTGCACCAGTTTGTGAAAGGTGCTGACTCAAGCTCCATCAAGAACATGTCACGGACAATATGTTTTCAGTAATTTATTTTTGTCCACACCGGCCCCCCCCCCCCCCCCACCGAAGCAGGGACTGATTTCATAGCATTTCGTCATTTTATTATTACTGGTGAAGTCTGACTATATATGTTGTATATGGAATTATGGATGAGCACTCGAAAGGAAAATTAGATATCTGAATTTGACAATCTGTTGTATATGGAATCATGGATGAGCACTAGAAAAGAAAATTAGATACCTGAATTTGGCAATATGTTGTATATGGAATTATGGATGATCACTAGAAAAGAAAATTTCATATCTGAATTTGGCAATCTGTTGTATATGGAATTATGGATGAGCACTAGACAAGAAAATTTCATATCTGAATTTGGCAATCTGTTGTATATGGAATTATTGATGAGCACTAGAAAAGAAAATTTCATATCTGAATTTGACAATCTGTTGTATATGGAATTATGGATGAGCACTAGAAAAGAAAATTTCATATCTGAATTTGACAGTCTCAGAGCTACCTATGGTTGAGCTCATTGAATCTTATATTCTGTAGACCATGAGTCCATGATTCCACATTTTGTTTTCCACAGTTAAGTGGTCATCTTTAACTTCATTTTCAATATGATCTTAGCGAAAAAATGAGAAAGAAAAAACTACAATAAGCTACTGAAAATACATGGGTGAAGCAATAATGGGACACTACTACTGACAATAGGACTAGTCACTAGTAAGGAAGGACTAATAAGGACTACAACAACAACAACTTATGCAACATCTTACAGGGATGACTATTAAGGGTATTATGTATATTTACTTTTGTGAGTTCTTTGTATAGCGCCAAAGTAAACCTCCGATAATATTGTTTATGGAGTGAGAAGCCATTGGAACTATAATGCTTGAAGAAGCTATGGTACCTATACCATAGGCAAAGCCAACAAATGTTGCCCTGGAAACATAAAAATTTGTATAAGAACACATCTGAATCTCATTACCATGTTAACACTTATGTGTATAGCAGAAAATGGTATACTTTTTCCTGTTGCGCACATGCAAAAGTACTACAGAAAAGTATGTACCAGATTGCAAATGAATATTTCCTGCCATTGCCCAAAGTGAAGAACACCAAAAATGATTCTGATTATAAGAGCACTAATCCAGTTCTGTAACACTCTGGTGTTAAGCATGCATAATCATTCGCATTCTTAAGCATAAGCATCATTATGCATAGCATTGATGAAAAGATCGATCGTCATTTCATGTATCATGCTTGATTATTCGAATTTTGCTTGCCTTTCACATGAATTGAATATGTGGTATGAGTGTTTGGTGTTTGATGACCCCTAAGGTAACCTAGACATGATTAGGACACCAAATTAACCTAGGTTTATGTTCATGGTTTTGGTTAATTAAGCTTTGTTGTCATGGTTGACCAAGGTGGACCATTAAAGTAGTTTTGTTTGACTGAATTGGAAGTGGTAGCTAGAGTGCTTGCATGTGTGTGCACCCTAAATAAAGTTTGTAGAGAATTTTATAAGGAACAAAAGTTGTTTTTACCACTTTTCATGAAAATGCTTGGAAGGTGTTCAAAAATGTTGAAAAAGGGCAGAATTGGGGGCTGATTTTCTATTTTAGGAATTTTTAAAAGGTATTTTATTTGGATTTTTGTATTTCAAAATCTAGGCAGAATCTGGTAAAACTTCTTTAAGATGAAATGTTCTACTCTTCAAAAGCTACATTTCATCTATTTTGAGTTTTTGCTAATTCGGCTTAGTTTAAGAGTTATTAAGCAGCAAAGTTTGTTTTATATTCATAGAAATAGCTTTTTGGTGACGGTTGTTTCCTGGCCGTCAGGGAAATCCCCGACCAGGAACGCGCCGTGGCCGCCCGCGGCAGCATGCGTCGGCCGCGTGGCGCCCAGGCTCTGCCGAGGCCGGGCCGTTTTGGCCGCGTGGGGCGTCGTCCGAACGCGCCCGCTCCTTCACTCGCCCGCGCCCTCACTCTCTCCCCCTCATCCCCTCTCATTTTCCGCTCTGCTCGCCGCCCCGTCGCCCGAGCTCGCCTCGCCGCCGTCCAAAAATTCGCCGCCGACAGCCACGCATTCGCCTGCTTGACCCCGCAATCGAACGCGCCCGAGCCCGCTCCACCTTCCTCCACCCTCGCCTCGGCCTATTGCGTCAAGGTTCGCCCGAATCGCATCATCTTCTCCCTGTCCGCCATGGCCGCACCTCGGCTTCACCGTGGTTCCGCCGCTCTGGCCGTCCTCTCTCGCCATTAGGGTGCGCATCCGAAGCGTCGTGGTGGGTAGCTGCTAGGACGATGCTCAATGGCGCCGATTAGGGTTTCGTGGGGTCGGATTTTGGTCGGGCCGCCGCGCGGAGTGCCGCCGCTCCGCCGTGCTCGTGCTCCGACCGCCTCAAGCCGCTCCCTCCCATCTTTAGTTCCCTTGATCGATGCGCGCTGTTCTCCTCTCTCTTCTCCGCCGGTTGGTGACGCCGGAGCGCCGCCGGGACGGCCGGCCGAGCGTCGCCGCCGACGAGGACCATCGGGTTAGAATGTAGGAAAACCTAGGGTTCTCGGTGTAAGGTTGCCAGACACAGGGATTTACCTATTAGGGCTCGGTTAGTTTCTGGAAACCTCAGGGTCCCCGGTGTAAAGTGCTTCTTCCTTTTTCTTTTCCAGAATTGATTTCAGATTTTGTTTAAAGCTTTAAAAATTCATAACTTGCTCACTTTTCATCCAAATGAGTTGGTTCAACTTGCAGTATTTTTCTTATGAGATGATCTATGCATGAAAAATATGAAATGTGGAATTTGTGATACTTTTCTGTATAGCTTTATTTATCTCTATTAATTGCTTTTATCTTAGGAAATGCATAAGTAATTCTCTGTTGCTCAGAAAAATGTGAGACCAAGTTTGTTAGTCTTCTTATGTCATGCTCTATCTGTGAAAAATGTTATGAGGTTATGTCATGTAAAAAGTTTGCTCTGTCTAGTTATGGTGCCTATTTTTATGTGATGATAAATAATTCATAATAAATAATGTATAAGGAAATTGTGCATGAAACTTTTCGGAGAGTGTTTTTTTGTCAATCTAGAGCTAATTATGTTCTGAGATCTGTTAGTTGCTATACTTTTATGTACAAAGTATTTTATGCCCCTGAAATTGTGCTGCCTTGTCATTTTTGTGCAGGATAAAGTACTTACTGTTTTGACTTGAAATTTTTATGGTAGTCTTTATTTGGTATGATTAAGCTTCTGTAATTTTTACAGAATTTTCTAAGTAGTCTAAAGTCATGTTGTAGTTATACTCTGATTTCTTTTATTTATAAATAATGCTTTAGAGTATCATTTTATGTGTGTAAAAATGCTTTTTATGCTATTCATGATATGTATGATCTGCTATTGGTTGTAGTTCAGTAGAGTGTAGTGTGCAAAACAATGGTTGTTTATAATTCCTTATAGTGTGCGAGTAAATTGTAATACGAGGCCTATTTGGAGATTTGTCGGTAGAAGAGAATGCAGATGACATGTGCTTATCATACATGTTTTCAAATATCATATCATTCATCTTAAGCTGAGCATTCATTTACCATCACCATCAGCATTGTATTTATATTTATGCATGGTATTCATACGCACTATGCATCATACAGGATCGTCAGAGCTCGAAACAGTAGTTCCCGGAGCACGAGGAGAGGAAGGCCAACAGGAAGCTTTGGTTCGGGAAGCAGCAGCAGAAGAGGATCCCGAAGCTGATCTTCCGGAGTGTCCCGACCACCAGCCAAGC
>CM041647.1:34618257-34714138 GCA_023333625.1 Bothriochloa decipiens | reverse complement strand
ACTTGATGCTTTTGCTGGATGTGGACCAAGGACCTGGCACTGTATTTGAACTAAATGCGTGTGTGGTTTTAAACTAAATCGCTTCCGCTTTTATTTGAAATTGAACTGGTTTGTAATAACTCTATTTCGTACTCCGATGATGTTTTAAACTATGTGCGAACTGTGTACTTGTGAATGGAATCGCTAAACTATTACGATCTTGGTCGTGCCGAAAAAGTTTGAAATCCTTCGAGATTTCGGTATGACTACCGGGTTTATTAGGTCTCAATTATGTAGTTTGCCGTCCTAATGGTGAATTATGTGCTTGTGCTCTAATAAATTGGTCGGTTCTGTCACAAGTTCAATCCCAGGATAGGCATCATTGCCCCTCGAAAGAGCAACTCCTGTTATATGTGAAGTGTACATAAAAAGTTACTTTATTAACCAAACCAGTGTCTAAGCAATATTATCTTTCAATTGATGTGCTCACCTCACTTATCCCAGGGAGACAAGCAACGACAATGTAGTCCAGAGGCTCTAGCGATGTAAGGATGTAATGGATCAAAAATAAAATAATCAAGTGTGGATTTCAATAAGAGATTTGCACTATCTAAAAATGCTGAGTAAGCTTGGCAAGGTTTGAGTCCAAAAATGATTTCACGGGACTGTGGATTGGTAGTCACGAGTATGCGAATGAAGGGAGTAAAGAATAGGTTGGTGGAACTTGAAATACTGCATGTAAAGAGAGTTCTTTTTGTCACCCAATATAATTAACTCAGTTGGCGCAAGGCACTCCCAACTTTATGTTTCATTAGGGCAAAAGACTAGAACATAGAAACAACTATATCTTTCAGTTTTTTTGACATGTATTTCATTAAGATGGGGGTATGGAGCAAAACATGTCAAAGGCTATACAAGTTAAAATCTTCCAGTGTTTAACAGAATGCTTCTCATTATACTGAACCTCTATAAGACAACTCAATAGCTATGTTCTTTATCAGCATGTGGGAAATGTGAAACCAATAACTCCAAGAAAAGAGACAACTCAAAAGATATTCAAAGTATGTATAGTTGATAGTCGTTAACTACCTGTCTATTTGCAGCTTCACTGGAATCTCTGAAATCTGACCATGTTTGTAGCAGAATGTATCTACTAGAGGAGATTACTATTACAAGTCCCGCAACCAACTCAAGATGCCAAGTTTCAAAATTGTCTGCAGAAAAAGTAGTAATTAAGTTAATATTATGCTACAAGACATTTTTCCTAGTCAGCAATATTATATTACATCTCATTTATCTGCAAAGAACCAAAGACGTAGAAAAAAAAAACTTACATGACACATCTGTAGGATCAGCAATTGGCCATCCATTTAAAGATGCAAGGTGTGATGCCTGTGGTATACAATCAGCCATTTTTATTATATGAAATTCGGGCTTTGATACAGATGCAAGAAAAGTAAGCAATGTGGGTTCATAAGGAGTTCATGATACTGCAAACGTCATAGCAGTGCACAAACTTATATGTGCTTAGTATAGCTTACACCAAACAAAGCAGTCTCAAGAACCAAAAGTTCTTCTAGAGAACACTACACTACCGTGTTTACCTGGTGAAGCAGAAGCCCTACAGCAAGCAGCAAGCCTGATGTGAGAGTGCAAGCCTGAAGAACAGCACTCCTTGGAGCACCTGAAATTTGATCATCAGTAGCAACATCCTCAGAATTGACCTCGAGGCTTGTGCTGGCACTTCCTCCACCGGCCGAAGAAGCTTCCTCACTTACTAACAGCAAATCCTCTGACTCGTTTTGAAAACTTCGCCTTTTCCTCTTACTGTTCTTTGTCGCAAATGTTATGACCTCCTTCAGTATCAAACAATGCATGATTGTCATATGCATATATTGAAAGTCACTAATGTGTCAGAACAGTGCATACAGTAAGTCGGCAAGACCGCAAATGTTTCCATGTAGCAACCAGGCTTTGCAGTTTCCAACCTAATCAAGTATTATCTGTCAGTGTAAGGGTACCAGAATGAAATAAGAAATAGTCTCTAAAAAAGAATGATATATTCAGACATTTCCACATGACAATGCAAGTAGAAAACATACACAACACCAATTGCGGTGTCTGAATCAGGGAGCTGTATTATTATAAGGTTACACTTTCTACTATTTTTGATTGATTCCATTGAACATTTGAAATCGATTTTAGGATACACAATAAATAGGGGTATCTCCCCTTCTCTATGCCTTGCACTAACGGATCGGACCCTGCTACAGTAACCTCTGAAGACATGTTAGTCCACTATTTTTCGGTTCCTCCAATCACTGAGGAAAACAAACCATCCCCAAGAAAACAGTGAATGATTGAATTCAGTCACCTGCATTTCGTTACAGGACAGCCATGGGGCTGAACATCACGCACGAGACCATATATAATTATTACCTAACCCTAAATTTCTCCGAAACAGCCAAAGGGGCGGAAAAGAGCCCATATGGCCGGTGGAGAATGAGTTTCCCACAAATTGAAACAATCGGATGTAGAAAATCAAATCGAGCGAGCCAAGAACGCTGGAAGATGGATGGCGAAATTGCGGGTACCTTTGAAGGGGAGTGGGAGACGACAGGAGAGCGCGTTCACTGCGAGCATCATCCACAGCACCAAGGTTGCAACTCGCAGGAGATGAGCAGATTGCTGGCGAAGAGTGGAACGGCGATGATTTCAGTTTCGAGGACTATCTGTCCTCTGTTTCGTTTTGTGTGGTGGAAAACTGGAAAGGAGAAGAGGGGCGGGGAGAGGAGATGCCGAGCGGCGACGGGCAGGGCAGGCATGGGCTATGGCCTATGGGCCATGTGCTACGGCCCATTGGAGCTGAACAGTCGAGGGCTCGAAGCCTACGAGTAGGTGGGTTTTTTTTTACATGGAAAATCTTTCCATTATTACTCATAACTTGCTACCAAATCGTTGGCAACCAATTCACGCATATAAATTTGAATACTGTCGATGACCAGCTCAGCACCCATACTCAAACTAGCCCCAAGGGTTGCTAGGCTATCAGCTACCAAATTACAAGACCGAGGACGTGTTTTACAGCATAAAATGCAAAATTGCTGGCTAACCGGTCTTTCATCTCCCATATGAGGCCACCGGCGGAAGAACGATCATAATCTGTAGACTTGTTTTCCAATCGAGCAAGAAATTGAGTCTGCAAGTTTGTGCTAAGAAGGTGTTTAGTTGGTGGTGAACCAGGCAACTCATTCTAGCCGGCTAGACGACTGAAATCGATGACTGAATCATAAGGATAAGGGTAGCATATTGCAGGCAGTCAAGATACTATGAGTATTTTGCAGAGACGCAATCTCTTGTATTTTTTTTAAAGCGTGCATCACACGTTCTTTGTTAAGTAAAATTGGAAGTTTTTTACATGCTCCATGAGGCAATCTCTTGTATACAAATGCAAATACAAGGAGAGTAACTTTTTCTAGTCCACAAGAAGAATGAACATAATTAGGCTTGGACGAACAGTCAGATTGTATCTGTCTGTCATTCTCTGCTGGTCCTTGCCACACACCTAGGCCCGCTGTAGCCGACGGACAATCTCTTCATCCACTTCTCCACGGCAACCTCCAAACCAGCTGCTTTTTGTAAATATAGAACTTTATATTATGCGAAGGGAACATAATGATTCCAAGAACTCAAATCCCATCATCTTATCTGCTTCTCTGCTGCAACATGGAGTACGTGTATAATAATAACTTCTGTTTCTATGCCAAGAGTTCATCATTCTGAAAATATTTTAATCACTTTTGGCATTCATTTCATCACATCAGAGTTGTCATCGCCAGGCACGCAACGAGGCAAACATACACCAGAGAAGCACACTGTTTACTTAAACTTATCAGCCTAGCTTATCAGTCATGGTACACTCTCACAATAAAACAGCATCAGCTGACTTATCAGCCGTAAAAATCATTAACCGAATAACCCTAAATAACAAGGTGATGGCTAATTTTGTGCACACATGTCCTTATTGCTGACATGCTAGTAATTCCATGTCAATTTCCACGACTTTTATTTCTCCAGTATGAAATCCAATGACGAGCCTACATAAAGAAGCAAAATAGACCATTAGAAAACTCAAATCCTTACCCTAAATTTTAGTGCCCGGTCTGATATGAATTCTAAAGGTACCCCCTCTATATTCGTACCTACAATTGCATTTTTTTTCTATATATATCCTATATATATACCGGTTTCTCGAGGGTGGTGTTTGAACCTCAAAGCATGACCAAAATAAATCATGGTGACCATGCGATATCTCAAAAATAATTTTTCCCCAAAAGAAACAGGGTAGTTTGTCCCCTATGCACAAACATTAAAAAAAAACTCGACCTGGGATTTTGGCCTCCCTCAAGGTATAACAGTAACAGTAAGGAAGAAATTTTCTCGAACTGTTTTTTTTTTTCATGCAACCCAGGATTTGAACCTGGTAGACAGAGCCTCCCAACCAGAGGACTTATCACCGCGCTATTGATGCGTTTGCCCCTAAGTGGGACATAGATAAAAAATGGACGTGCAAGCACCTGTTTTGTTTCAATCACAATAAAATTTCTCTTAAAATAAATGCTCAGTTGTCCATAATTATTGTGCAAGAAGAAAGGGTCGATCATTCTTTTTTCAGGTCCTCATTTTGCAACATGACCTATACTTCTATGCAGATGAGATTTTTCATTTTTTTAAACCTCCGCACACAAAACCACCATCAGAAACTTAGCTAGGTTTTAAAAATAGTTTTAAAAGTGCAGGCTTCAATTCTAGAACATTATAGGCTAAGCTTAAGGTTCAAGGCACACCAAGTACCATAGTTCACAGTTTATGACTTCTTCAACTTAAAATAAAACAAGGACCAATAGAGGTGAGATGAAACAATCATCAATTACAGATGCTTTGTTCCTATTGCTACACTTCACTAAAGGCCATTTAATATAGGCTGATTTAGCCTACCTCTATGTCCTTCATTTTTTTTCTCGAACAACGTAGGAGAGCTCCGTATCATTTCATTAAGAAGAAGAAAAAGGGAGCTACAATGAAGAGGTCAAAGACCAATCCTGAACCCCCCACCAGAGTGTTACGAAGGGATGGTCGAGAGACCCTCTCATTCACACGTCAATAGTAGCAAAGTACAGAACTAGCAAGATAATGAATCATGTACCTCCTTGAGCCTACAAATCCAAGATTGTAACACCCTGGTGTTAAGCATGCATTATCTTGCATATCATGAGCATGATCATCTCATTTGCATAGTCATTTATTTACATGAATTGATAAAATGAAAATGTGCTTACCTTGATTTGAACTAGAGCTATGTGAAAGATTGATTGTTTGGGGTTGAGTGTTAAATAAAGTTTGTAGATAAAATTATTTGGAGCAAAATTTATTTTGGAGTCATTTCATGAAAAGGCTTGGAAGTGGGTCAAAAATGTCAAAAACAGTTTGTAAAAATGATTTTCTTTTAAATTTTAAATCCCCATTTTTGAAATTCAAATTCTAGGTAGAATTAGGTTTTGATGTTTAAAAGTAAAATGTTCTACTCATCAAAAGGAACATTTCATCTTTTACAAGTTTTTCAAAATTCGGATATTTTGGAAAATATGGGGTTCATCAAATTCTGCATGAATCTTGGCGCAGTGGGACCCACCCGTCGCCCTCCTTCTTCCTCTCTTCTTCTTCCTCGCGCCGACGGTGTCTGCGCCGACGCCGGCCGCGTGGCGTCCGTACGCCGGGCGACGCCGCTGCCCGCTGTTCTGCCTCCGCACCCGAGCGCCGCACACCGATCCCGTGCGCCGCGCTCGCCCGACCCCACGGCCGCTCCACGCGCCCTCGCTCTGCCCGCATGCGCGCCACGCGCTCGACGAGCTCCGACATCGCGCTCCGCCTGTCCGAGCCCGAGCAGCCACTTCGAGCTATCCCGACCGCGTCAACCTCTTCCTCGCTCACTCCTCCGCCACCAGACGCGCTCTCGCCCCTCCTTTTCCTCACCAGAGCCGAGCGCGCCGCGGAGTCCGCCATTGCCGCCGCCACGAGCTCGCACGCCACCGCACCGTATAACCTCGACACATTTTGCCCAGAACTCGCCAGAAGCTCCGCCTCGACGCGAGCCACACCCTGCGCACCTTTCCTGCCCTCGAGCCCCAAGGTAGAGGTCGAATCGACCCGTTCCGCATCGTGACCGCCTGTTTGAGTAGCAACCTCTCTCTCCCTCAATTAGCTTCCGCATCGTGACCGCCTGTTCGAGTAGCGTAGGTTGGTGTAGCTAATGGGACCGATTAGGGTTCGAGCCCGTCGGATTTTGGCCGTCCGCCGTCGCGGGTCGCGCCGTCGCTCGTCGGCATACCTCGCCGTCGTTGCTCCGACTGGCCATTCATCTCTTTGGCTAGCTAATCCTTTTCGCCTTGGTCTGCTGGAGCTGGTAGGCTAGTCCGTGAGCTCCGCCGTGGCCCGAGATGGCCGGCGCACCGTCGACCCTCGCCGCCGTCCGCCGCCGCGCATGGTCGCCGGTCGAAACCTCGCACCTAGTTTACATCTTTTGCACCAATGTATCCGTGTTGACGAGCTGAGTCTTTTGGTAGCCGTGGCTCGGCCGGAGACCTCGCCGTCGGCGAGGAATCCCGACGCCGACGACCATTCCCCGCCGTGTGGACCGCGGGCGTTAGTTGCGTTCTTTGTCGGACTTAAGTGTAAAGTCGCCAGACTCAGCGTATTTCTTTTTAGGGCTCGGTTGGTTTTCGGTAAACTCAGGGTCCCCGGTGCAAAACCGTTTTCTTTATCGGTTCTAAAGAAAATGAATTCCAGATTATTGTAAAAGCTTTGAAAAATCATAACTTCCTCATTTTTAGTCCAAATGAGTTGGTTCAACTTGCAGTATTTTTCTTATGAGAAGATCTATACATGAAAAATATGAAATGTGGATTTTATGATACTTTTTTGTATAGATTTATTTATCTCTATTAATTGCTGTTATCTTAGAAAATGCATAAGTAATTCTCTGTTGCTCAGAAAAATGTGAGACCAAGTTTGTTAGTCTTCTTATGTCATGCTCTATCTGTAAAAAATATTGTGAGGGTATGTCATATGTAAAGTTTGCTCTGTCTAGTTATGGTGCCTATTTTCATGTGATGATAAATAATTCATAATAAATAATATATAAGGAATTTGTGCATGAAACTTTTTGGAGGGTGTTTTTATGTCAATCTAGAGCTAATAATGTTATGAGATCTGTTGTTTGACATACTTTTATGTACAAAGTATTTTATGCTCAGTGAATTGTGTTTCCTTGTCATTTTTGTGTAGGATAAAGTACTTACTATTTTGATCTAAAATTTTTATGGTAGTATTTATTTAGTATGATTAAGCTTTTGTAATTTTTATATAATTTTCTGAGTAGTCTAAAGTCATGTTGTAGTTATACCCTGATTTCTTTTAATTACAAATAATGTTTTAAAGTTATCATTTCATGTGTGTAAAAATGCTTTTTATGCTATTTGTGATATGTGTGATCTGCTATTGGTTTTGGTTCAGTAGAGTGTAGTGTGCGAAACAATGGTTATTTATAATTCCTTATAGTGTGCGAGTAAGTTGTAATGCGAGGCTTGTTTAAGATTGTCGGTAGAAGAGAATGCAGATGACATGTGCTTATTATACATGTTTTCAAATATCATATCATTCATCTTAGGTGAGCATTCATTCACCATCAGCATCAGCATTGTATTTCTATGTATACAAGGTATTCATACGCACTATGCATCATATAGGATCGTCAGAGCTCGAAACGGTAGTTCTCGGAGCATAAGGAGAGGAAGGCCAGCAGGAAGCTTTGGTGCGGGAAGTAGCAGCAGAAGAGGATCCCGAAGCTGATTTTCCAGAGTGTCCCGACCACCAGCCCAGCTCTTTCCTGAAAGGCAAGCCCCGGAGCATTCTTCCTGTGGTTTACAAAATATCTAACTTGAGTCCTTTACTTATTTGATGCATTAAGTTATAGGCGTTGTTTTATACCGTTGTTGCATTACTTATATTCCTTGCCACTGTTATACTTCAACCCTGTTAGGTTCAGGTACGAATATTTGCTTAGCCCTGCTTTAACTAGATTGGTAGAAGTCGGGTGATTTCCTGTCATCCGCGAGTTATAGGTGGTGACTTAGAATGGTTGAATACATTGTTATCTTGGATAACCATGTGGAGATAATAAATCGAGACCGGGCGGGATTGGTGTTGAGACTGAACTAGAGGTTCGGTGAGGTTATCCCGTCTGTATCGAACTAGGACCCCGTCCGTTGTACGTCCTCAAGTCATATTGAATTTATGCCTCACATTTAGTTGGAAGGATAAGTCGTTCCGACCGCGAAGCCTAATTTTGATTTGGGCCGGGAGTCGACCTGCTGTACGCATCGTATTGGTGAAGATGGGGGACCACAGGTTACGCGGAGAGTAAGTCCGAGGTCAGGGTCGCCCTGAATAAGGCAGCCGGGCGGTTCCTGGATACGATGGTACCTGTTGATCCCGCGCTTTTCCTGAATTGAATGTCGGTGATCTGTAGCTCACCTTAGTGGGTGAGTGTGGTTTGTGTGAGGAATACCCGCCAGCTGGTTAGTAATCGATTATAATCACCATCGTTCCTGGATAGTGAACACTTGACTTGAGCAGCGGCATCGTAGTAAAAACTTGAACAAGAGATGAGATGGTTGAGCTGTTGAGATTGAAAGATACTCAACCGAAATTGGTTACTATTCTTGTTGAATAATTATTACCATGCTTGTTTAGTACAGGTGCTAATGTAGCATGATAAGGTTAATCAGATTAAAATACATTGCTAGAAGGTTCTTAATAATTGTTTTCTTAATGCAAGCTTTTTCACAATTAAAGGAGTCAACTATCCCTCTTATACAGCCTTGCATACTCCTTGGAGTCAATTTTGTTTTTAGTTTATGACGGGTATGTCTAGCTGAGTATATTCTCGTACTCAGGGTTTTATTTTCCATGTTTTTGCAGATGGTGAGATGTTTTATGGATATTGTCAGAACTGTTTCTATCCCGCCTTGGGAGATGACTAGACCTTGGGCATGGTCACTCTTCTCTACTTAATGCTTTTGTTGGATGTTGATCAAGAACCTGGCACTGTATTTGAACTAAGTGTGTGTGTGGGATTTGAACTAAATCGCTTCCGCTTTGTTCGAATTTGAACTTGGTTTGTAATAACTTTATTTTACTCCGATGGTTTAAACTATGTACGAACTATGTACGTTGTGAATGGCGAACGCTAAACTATTACGATCTTGGTCGTGCCGAAAAAGTTTTAAAATCCTTCGAGATTTCGGTATGACTACCGGGTTTATTAGGTCTCAATCACGTAGTTTGCCGTCCTAATGGTGAATTATGTGCTTGTGCTCTAATAAATTGGTCGGTTCTGTCACAAAGATATATGATCATCCTGCGGCTAAACCTGAACCAAAATGTTTTCTCAAGCCTGAAACTTACAAAGTAGTACTACGCTTAGTGGTATCCTTCAACGGCTTAACACACAACATAACTAATACAACTGTTACATTTATGTTTGAAAAAAATATAAAAATCCTAAAAATGAAACAAAAGTTAAACCATCGAGCTATCAATTAATTTTGGTAAATTGTAATCATCATTAATGATAATAGTCATATAGAATTGATCTGTTAAGGTTGAATCCTACAGTTTTACATGGAATTGATCTGCTCACGATCCGTGCATCCTAGCACTTTAGGTGCAGACCATAATTGTGTTAACAAATATCAAGATCAATACTCACTTCATCAATGAGGTATCCATTGGTGAAGTGGGTTCTGCATTTATATACCATTTGCCTTGAAGATCAACCTTCTCAAACACACTGTGCTATGTCAATGGCAAACTAGATTTCAACCTCCAAGTAAAACTCCAAGTAAAACTAAGGCGCCCCGTTGGATCAGCTCTCTATAAATCAATTAAGGTGCCACCCTAGCTAGGCAACATGATCGAGGGTCACAAGTCATAAGTCACACAATTTTCATGTTAAATACATGCATGTGGGCGCTTCCTAGGATTCAAACACGTGACATCATGTCTCTTACATGTCTCATTAGACCATACACTCACTTGTGACTAGATAGAATGTTATCCTTTTGCATTAACTTTTAGAAATCTTGTATTGAATATTTTGGGCCCTAATTGATCTTTAATAAAAAATTCAACTACAAAGTTTGGGATCTCATCGAGTAATATAATTCTGGCTAGGACATGTCTCCATCCGAGATCATTTAAAAATTTCAGAAATTGAATATCTAATTATGATAATTTAAAACAAATATTTTGGACTCTAAAGGATTTAATATAGAAAACTTATCAACTACAAAGTTGTAGACTGCATGGAGCACATGTCAATATCTAAGATCGTTTGAAAATTTTAAATTTTAAATTTCAACATATGAGAATTTAAAACAAAAATTAAATGAATTCAAATAAAATATTGTCAACTAAAAAGTATGTATAACGCATTGACAAGTACATGCCCTGCCAACATCCGAGGTTGTTTGAAAAATTTTAATTTTAATTTTCAAAATCTAAGAACCTCAAACAAATTTTTGGGGATCTAAATAGTTTCGTATCTTCAGGTAAAAAAAAGATTCGTATCAAAACATGTCAGCTACAATGATGTAGACACATTGAGTTCTATAATTTTGATATAAATTTGTCTTCACCGACTTCATATGAAAAAGTATATTTTTTGTATAGACAACTCTTTATAAAGACGGGACTCTTATATTAAGAGCGTCGCCTCTGTTAATCGATTTCTGGAGACAATGCCCTTAATAGCGGAGAGGTGGTAATAATCATTCACAGAGATGGTCTCCTTATGACACCTGCCTCAAATAATATATTTATAGAGGCGAGCAACTGTAAGACAACCACATATAATTATTGATTTATAGATATGATAATCTTAAACTTTGTAAGATTAACATAGGTGGGCGTTTGCCAGGAGGTGCCTTGTTATTTTTAGATGTAGCGCACAAAAAATACATGCGTCTATTAATCAGAGGGCTTGTTCCCTAGCTACTTTTTCAACATCCTACTACAGCTCGGTGCATGCGTCCCTGTTTTTTTTGCTATTCTATGGCGACTACTCTATTAACATCGCTTAGCTATTTTAAGAGACATCAGTATTTTAAAATAGACACAAGTATTTACCCTGGGGAAGATACTACTCTAGAAAGACAATTCAGAGTTGGCTGGCCCAGACGCTTCTAGTTTTTCGTCTCTACAAATTAGTGGTTATCGAGCCATCTTTACAAATTGCATTTTAGAGGTGGCTGGGAATACAACTGCCTCTACAGATCCCTATTTGGAAATCACAAATCTAGGTTCGAAAAATAGCATTTGTCAAATCCGGGGAGACCCCACCAGACAGCCATACGAAAAAACAAAGACCCTGGAAAACATGCACTTCGTGTAAGCCACGGGTGACCAAACCCATGATCTCAGGCCTTGTGCGTATCTCCTGTAACCATTCGACCCATAAATCAATTGCGTCCATTTAAGGAATTCTTTCTCCTTTGCTTTATCTTGTCCAATTTTACAATGAGTATTTGAGACTCTAAATAAGTTCAAATAAAAAATTCTATAAAGTTGTATAGCTTTTCGAGATCTACATTTTGGCTATGTTACTTCCTTAAGGTTGTGATAATATTGACTAATTATATATCAATTTAATATATGTATTTCATCCTGTTTCATAATTCTCATCCATATGTCTGACATATGTTTAGTTGAAACCTATGATTGAGTTATATTAACTCTCATTTAGCTTCAGAATTTCTGTTTATCTTCCAAAGATTTCTTAATCTGTCATCTTCCACTTTTTTTGACACACACGATCTGCTCTCGTTCACCGCTAACACACACGATCTGCTTTCATTCACCACTTTTTTGACACACACGATCTGCCCAGCGATGTTCTACCACGTTTTCAGCGATGTTTTATACATGTTCTAGTGATGTTCTGAAAAGTGGAAGACAACTAACTCTAAAATCTTGTATAAGATGGGTAGGCAGTCCCTTTAGCTTAGGGCATTTACGTGGGCAATTTATATGTTAGTTTAGGGAGAGGGTGTTTATGTACTTTAGGGTATTTTTCGTTTTGGAACTTTGGAGCTGGGTATATTATATTTAATTGTTTTATATACTAGGTTTTCATAAAGAGAAAAGTGGTAATGTTTTAGAAAAGGAAGGCCTAGTGGTTAATATTAGCAAAAGGATGATTAGAGTATATATAATGAATCCGTAGATGGATGCATGACTTTTTTTTTTGTCTAAAAAGGTTTTGCAAGGACTATTGTAAAGCGAAAAATACATGCGTCATATACAGAGGCATCGAAAATGTTCTTATTATTATATATACCTCATTGGAGCAAACACGGGCAGCTAATTATTATTCTCTTCATTTCAAATTATAAGTCGTTTTGACTTTTTTGGTATATCTATTTTGCTATGCATCTAGATATAATATATTAAGTCTACATACTTAGCAAAATAGATGAGCTAAAAAATCAAAATGACTTATAATAATTTGGAACAGAGAGAGTACTATATGTATTAGAGGCACATGCGTTAATAAAGAAATAATAACACCTGTAGTTAGTGGAGTTCCAGAAGCAAACAGCCGTGTGTTTGCGCATGCCATCATCGGAGTACTCCAAAACACTACCTACAGCTATTAGTGTAAGTGTTGGGTGGCAAGCTACTGCAGTATGACAAAATCGGGGGTCACGGAGTGTGTGAACAGATCTCCCCGTCTGCAAATCACATATCTGATGCATGCAACACCACAAGAAAAAAAAAACATTACGTATTCAGCTCGACTGCTGTTCCATACAAAATGCACACAGCAATGCTTACCTTTGCAGCATTTCGATAGTAATCGAAAATAGCAACCACATAGTTCGGACATGCATCCTCAGTAAAAACATGACCATGGCATACTGAGCACGTACGACATTGGATTCCAGAGACAGGCTAATGAGCAGAAGGATTAATTGACCAGATCTGTTAATTCAGTTTTTAGGATCAAAGTCAGATTGAACCAGGACATGAACTAGCTAATTAGCTTCATTCATATAATATGCACAAAAGAAGTAGAAAAAGAGAAAGGCCAACCCTGAGCCCCTCAGTGAACTGGGTGACGAAGGTGTTGGCGTCCATTGGGTTAAATGTGGCATGGGTTATGCCGTAACCAGTTTGAACCTTTCGAGAACATGCCCAGCCCTTTTCCCAGTCCCAGATCTGAATCACATCGTCGTGTTCACATGCTGATAGCAGGTATGGGCAGGTAGGGTGAATCACCAATGAATCGACGGAACCACGACCGGTGGCTTTCAATCTCTTTATTTCGACCAGTGGAACACAAGTGTAGGCATGGATATACCCTGTATCATCTCCGGTTACACACCGGTTCATTCGAGGGATGAATCTAGCCGAGGTGACACGCGCATGGCCACGTATCATGCGATGTAACTTTCCTGCATTGCTGTTGATATCCAGCGAAACAACTGTCTCCACCTGGTAATTAATTAATGAAAAGAATTATTGTTCCTTGTCATTGTTACAACGTCCCCATTACCTCGTTGTAAGGTGTTCGGGTTAATAAATACTATATAAAATTGCGCCTACGAAATAGTATATAATAACAGTTCAATCATATCTCCTCATGAAAAGGAAAGACGTTAATAACAGTTCAATCATATCTCCTCATGAAAAGGAAAGACGTATGCTTGAATCACATATGCCATTATTACCTCCATTTCGAAGTACCATATCGAAAGAAGCTTGCCATGGCCCGCCAAAATCCTAAGGGATGGAATTTAGAGCACAAATAAGTGTAAGCTAGACATGTATCAAACTCATTCGGGTGTCTAGTACTCCCTCCATTCTAAAGTATAATACGTTTTGGCTTTTCTAGATACATTATTTATTTTTACTATGTATCTAGACACATTGTATATCTAAGTGAATAGACAAATTATGTATCTAAAGAGCCAAAACATCTTTAATTTGGAATAGAGGGAGTAATTAATAAACACCAGTGTTGTCAATTGTCAAATCTGCTCACCAGGGCTGTGTTGAATGTACATCTGTGGTTTCCAAGTCCTGAAAACAAACGCTCGATATGACCTGAGACACAACCAAAAGGTATCTGTCATCCTGATTATAACAAATGGTACCATCTAAATCATCATCTGTTGGGGTTCTTTGGGTTAAATTAAACTTCATGGCAAGTACTAAGACCTGGTAAAAATTGACCGGTAATAAGTGAACTTTTATTTGGAGCTAGAACAGGTACCTTTTGCACCGGTAAATACATATGTATTTCTACATATGTATTTCTGCAAATGACATATGTATTTACCAATGCAACATATGTATTTCTGCAACACTCATTTGTTGAACATGCATGTCAGTCTTTGTAGGTCACATTTAACCCATGCCACATATGTATTTCTGCCACATTTATTGAACATGTTTAATAATATGCCACATATGTCAAAGATTAACACTCATTTGTTGAACATGCATGTTTGAGTCTTTGTAGGTCAACATCCTGCTCCATACAACATAGTAGGTTTAATCGCCGTCCTATAAAACTTGCCTTTTACCTTTTGTGGTACCTTCTTGTCACATAGAATGCCAGAAGCTTGTCGCCACATGATCCACCCTGCTTTGATTCTATGGCTAACGTCTGCATCAATATCTCCATCCCTCTGAGCATCGATCCTAGATAATGAAAAGTATGCTCCTTGGACATGACTTGACCTTCCAAACTCACATCTCCCTCCTCCCATGCAGCTGCACCAAAGTCGTATCTCATGTATTCGGTTTTAGTTTCCCTTAATCTAAAACCTTTAAACTCAAGAGTCTGTCGCCACAACTCTAGTTTCCTATTTACTCCTGCCTAGTTTTCATCAACTAACACTACATCATTGACGAACAACATACACCAAGGGGTATCCCCTTGAATGTTCCTGTAACCTCCTCCATTACCAAGGCAAAGAGATACGGGTATGATATTCTGTTATGTAAAAAATGACCATACTAGGATCCCGAACCTAACAACCTTGCACGTAGATAGCTGGTATGTGCACTTAATAGGCTATTTAATGATAAAATTATGACCATTTGGTTTGAATCTCTTTACTTTTATAATATCGTATCCCAAAAATTCGTCTACAAACCATTGCCTTCTAGGTTTAGAAGGCTAACATTCATATTGATTGTATTAACGAGCCTTGTGAACAAATTATATAGGAGTGCATTGCTTAGAGGGCACAACAGCCCTCTAGAGATAAGGAAAGACATGATTACAAACGATCCTAATCTACCATACCTGGAGATATCTCAATATATTCCGTCATGTTGGGAGCCCCACATATAGTAAGACTGCACAAGTTAAAGGTTGTAGGTCGGCAACCTGACATTGAAAGAGCATTTGGCTCCTAAGTGGGTTTTGGTGGATTGAGTGACAACATGATTAAGGGACTAATAATTTTCATGAGAATTGCAGGCTTTGATAGGCATTTAGTCCCAAGTATCTTTGGCTCAAAATGACATATTATATAAATGAGAAATGAGCCCAAGGCACTCTATCAAGATGAATCGACAAGCTTTGCATATTCAATATATATATGAGACATGGAGTTTATCAAATGTAATGGTCTCACTATTGAAGCTTGGTCAATCAAGATTATGATGACAATGAATTTCATATGCTTAATGGTTGATTCAACACAAGACATGACTTGACAGCTTGAGATGATGAAGTTAGCTAGAAAATATTTGAAGCATCAAATCAAGAGAAGGTCATGTTGATGTGAAGGATCAAATAATTTGGAAAGGTGACTTTGGTTGATATGTGTAATTCTAATCAAATGGTTTGATCAACACAAAGTCACAGCTCAAGGAAACTCAGCTCTATGATTGAAAGGTGTTGGAAGCCCTCAAATGATCAAATTGATGACAATGGCATTATTCAAGAAAAAGGCAACTCAAGTGGAATTACTAGTGGATTTCTATTTTATTGAGTATAGGGTTGCCGTACTATCAAGAGGGGTGCAACACAATGTATTTGATTTGACCTAGAAGTGCTCAAATTTACCCAAGCCAAAAATACTACAAATTGTGTGTTTGAGCGTGCTTTGGAGGAGGCAGGGCAGCCTCAGCCGGCTAGGCCGGCTAGGCAAGTCGGCTAGGCCGGCTTGGCCAGCCCTGGCCGACCTCCAACGGTCACCTGCCAGTGAAACCGGCTAAGCCGACTAGTCAAGTCAGCTAGGCCGGCTCTGGCTGGCCAGGGAGCCCAACGGCTAGTTTTTGAACCATCTCTTTATATACCCCATCCCTCAGCCTTGGCTCAGCTACTAAAGCTTTCCAACCTCCATACACACCAGCAGAGCCTAAAGAGATCTCCCAATTCACCCTTTGTGGGATTGGTTCCTTCTTAGCCATATTCTTTGAATTAGAGAGCAAATTCAAGCCTTGTGAGATTGTGTGAGCAAAATCTGAGTTGAGCATTCCCTTGAGCACTTCATGGCAACATTAGTTTATGTGAAGCATTTGTTACTCTTGGAGCTTTGCTCCTAGATGGCCTTAGTGGTCATCCAACCTCAGTGGTCACTAGGCCTAAGTGGTCATCCAGAGAGATGCCTGAGTGGTGCACGACCGAAGCTGTGTGGTGGGCTCGTCTTCCCTCCTGTAAAATAAACAAGATTGCTTAGTGAAAACATGGAAAGATGTCATTTTGGACCCGGCCACAAGTTGACCTAAGTGGTATCACTCATTGGCTTCTACAACGGAGACTAAGGCTCACTGCGGTGAGACCTGAACTTCGGTCAAACAAATCAGCTTGTTTGGCTTGCATTTACTTTTTTCGCATTGCATTCTTACTTATGAGCCTACACTTGTGTCTACTTGTGTAACTTGTGTTTGTGGGTGCAGTAGCTCTGTAAACAGATACTTCCACTTCATACACACCCCACAAGCATCCTGAAGAGAAGAGGAAAATAAAGAAGATCAGAAACAATCTTCAACGCTCCGCTCCTGCAAGTGCTCTGGTCGAAGGAGTCAGCTAGGCCGGCCCTAGGAGCCGGCTAAGCCGGTTTGGACTTTGTCCAGGCCAAAACCGGCTAAGCCGGCTTGTGCACTCGGCTGAGCTGGCCTGATCCGGCTAGGCTAGCCTGCCCAGTCGGCTGAGACGACTTGTGTGAAGCCAACAAATTCTGATCTTGTTTTGCAGGGTTAACCTTTTATTAATTGCCTATTCAACCCCTCTAGGCATCATTTAGGTCCTTTCAGACATCTCCCTGTAGTTATAATCATTGATGCATGGTGAATGATGTGGCTAGAGTGAAAGCCAACGGGTTGCTCATCAAGTAAGGTGGCACCCCAGCCCTTTATGTTAATGTTGACATACACTACTACAAAAAATATTTTAGGAGACAGACTCCCCAATTAACGGAGGCGAGCAAAAAAAGGCACCACCTATGTTAATGAAGGGGGTGCCCAAGGAGAAACGCCTGCATCTATTAATCTTTAATGGAGGTGGCGTCTTAAGGGGACCACCTTTGCTTCATTAATAGAGACAATCGACTTAGGTTGTCTGTCTCTGTTAATAAAATGCTATAAAGCCAACCTAACCACCCCATCTTCTTTCTCCATGAGCTCACCCATTTTTTGATGGTAATAAAAGAAATCCATTGTTCAAGGAGGAGGTTTTGATCTTGGTTTCTTTGAGGAAGGTGACTATAGAGGTTTGGTATGTGCCCTCATATCCTTTTTTTTTCTCTTGTCCAAGTATTTGAAGCTTTGTGGTGGTCTAGATATAATTCTAATGGCAGGAGGATAGAGAAATAGAACATATATTTACGGTGCTAGTTCATTGTGTTCTAGATCTGTGTGAGTGAGAGATCGATCTAGTAGCTAGTCTAATTAATGGTGCTGGTGCGTGCACATGGGTTAGAACGAAAAGTGGACTCCCCAACCAGGAAACAAGTGCCTGCTGGATATGTGGTGTCAGCATTGGCATCGGTTGTCGTCATCGGTTGCATCGAATCATGGAACCCGTAACCAAAGCAAATTGTCGCTGGATGCTGAGTTGTATCATAGATGATGTTGGCAAAGAAAATTCCCATCCAAAACATATTAGATCTATATGTGAAAGGCCCCTATACCTGGCGCGCAAAGTGTTGGAAGATTTCACTCTGACAATATTATGGCAAAGTAATCATAAAGATAGAATGAGATGGTAACACACAAGATACAAGGATTTATACTGAATCGGGACACGATGCGTGCTAAACCCTAGTCCAGTGGTATTGCTATTACTCTTGTATTCATGCTCGGTTACATAGCCCAAGGTCCTATCCCTACCCTCCTTTTATATATAGGTAGAGGGGATAGGTTTATAATGAGTGCGATTGGTTTTACAGATTAGATTCCTAATTTGTTACATGGAATGCACAACAGATTGATCCTAGTTTTTGTCTAGATTCACATATCTTGGATCCTGGCAGTGTGCCTTGGTCATCACACTGATCGATTGCATCAGCCCTCGGACATGGTCGTATATACGGGCTGTGCGAGTACCCCTAGCCCATATATTTGACCTGACACATCTAGAGGAGCATCAATGTGGGAAAACCATCAATATCGTATGACAAAGGATCATGGTGAAACCTGAACTGGTCACAAAAATAATTTTTATTATGTTGGGTGATTTTTTTTGAGACATGGGTGATAGTGATGACATGGGTTTGGATGACCCTAAGAATGTAGAGTTCTTTGAGGAGATGTAGCATCACCTCAACGAGGGTGATGACCTTTTCATATGGGATGCCCAGGTGGCTTGAAATTTCAAAGAGATGAATGAGGTGACAAAGGAGTCTATATATGAGGGTTGTTCATTGGAATAGATGATGTTGCCTTTTGATCTCTAGATGTTAATGCTGATACTCGTTTATGATGGTCTAATACTAGCTTTAATGATCTATTATGTCTCCTTGGATCTATACTTCTAAAGGGTAACAAAGTGCGACCAATACCTATTGGGTGAAAAAACCGATCAAACCAGTATTGTTGGGGGCTTTAAAAAGATTCATGCTTGCCCTAATAGTTGTATCTATTTCGGGGCACCCAATATGAAAACTTGGGGTGTTGTACACACTACAGCATGAGCTACAAGAGGAATGCTAGTTGTCAAATGGATGCGAATGATGAGTGGCCTTAAGTTGGGCAAAGGACAAGTCAAGTGTCGTGGGTGTGTAACCACAACAATTGATTAGTGGATTGACCAATGGGTCATTGTGTGGGACTTTGGTGGTTTAGCAATCAAGCCACAAAGGATAAATCCTAGATAGGTAGTCTAAGCCATACATCAATAGTGAGTTTCATCATGTTACAATGCTTTTGTGATTTTTCCTTACAATGAAAGAGAGAGAGAGAGAGAGGTATGGTAGGAGAGTGCTAGCTAGTTCTGAACCAAGTGCTTCTAGGATTAGTCCCCCTCTATAGGGTCTCTGCCTTGCTTTATATTCCAAAGGGTGAGAGGACTACAAGGAGTTCTACGAGTTCCTCCCATGGCTAGCAAAGGAGCGCTAGAGTTTTAAGTCCTAATCTTCCATCGTTGGAGTCATCTAGAACATCCCCTTTTTAGGTGGTTGTGGCCGACAGCACTGAGCCATCCCTGACACCACTTCCAGGAGCCTAGAGCTGATCATCAGAGTCCTGCGGAGATGCTAATGCAGCTCACTTGAGTTCATTATTTCCCATGGCATCTGATGTACACCAAAGGTGTGTGTGTATCCCTAGGAGAGACTAATAGATCAGCCCATGTGTCCATCTTCTTCCTTATGCAAAGGTGGCTCACATCCCCATGTCATGTTGTGTCATTCCCTGGGCATGACCCTAAATTAGGAATGGCCAACACAACCTTATTGAGATAGGAAGAAGTGCCTAACTAGATTTGGGATACATAGTCTATATCAAGTGGGGCACTGTTGTGAGATAAACGTTTATCTAGTGTCACTAGGTGAGATCTAACTAGCATTGCATTTAGATCATGTGGTATGCAAAGGTGCATGTGAAAATCCTTTCAAATTGAATTTGAAAATCCTAACTTATGGCCAAATGATTTGTTGTCACATTAGACAACATTTGGAAGTTAGCATATTTGAAAAAGTATTTGAAACTAAGCAAGAGGAGGTGTCTGTCTAGGCACAAGAAAGGTCATTGAATGATTCCACCAAAGAAGGTGTTTTGCGTGGATTGTAGGCATTATGTTCACTAAAGAAGGTGTTTTGCACGGATTGTAGGCATTGTGTTCACTAGATTTGTTCAAGGGTTGCACCGGATAAAACACTAGATAAAGGCTCAATGGCTAGATTGAAAGGGTTGTTGGAATTTGACCATTAGGGAATTATTTTGGGAACTCCAGTGAGACTAGAGCTCTCTGGTGCTTACGCAAAGGGTGTTGCTTTTTAGCCAATGACTAGTTTGGCTTGTGGGCTTGTATATGGGAGTTGTGGCTGGCCATTTGTTGTTGCTATTGTGTCAAGTGGGTCACACCCACATACAAGGAAGACAAAAGGGATTCCTCCATTCATATATGCATAGTTGAGATTGTGATTCATGGTGAGTTGGAGTGGTCTAGTGCTTGTGCTCGAGAGATAGCATCTAGTGGCACTAGAAGGTGCTGGTTGACAAGCTCGAGGGTTGTTACTCTTGGAAGTTGCCACTTCCTAAATGGCTTGGTGGCTTGTGGACTCTATCATAGTATGCACGTAGATTGTGTGGTGCGCCGGAGTGAGATCATATTATAAGGGATGTTCTGCTTGCCTCATGGGAGATCACAATGAGAAACTCTAGTAGAGGTGAGGTGTGAAGAGCGTGAAGTAGCTGCCGGGTCAAGTGTTAAATTTCACATTGGGAGCACACCTTGAGGTGTGATTGCGAGCTTCCAGCACACTTAGGCTTGCCTTAGTGGGGATCAAATGGTTGCCAAACCATCAACCTCAAGATAAAAATCACTGAGTCAACTTTGCTTCCTGTTCAGTTTGCAATCATACACTAGCTTGCATTTACTTGTTCATATATTGTGCTACTGTGGTTGCTCTTGTGTTGATTAGCTTGTGTAGCTAAGTAGTTTAGCTTGTGCAGCTTGTTATATAGCTAAGTAGTTTCTCTCTAGTTGTGCTTATGTGTGAAGTGTAACTACTTGAGTAGTGCTAGTACATGTACCTTGTGCTTTGTGCTTGTTGATTGCTCGCTATTATGTGTGGGAGCATCAGAATGTTTGCTTCACTAGTTGCATAGGTTGTGTGTCCATGCCAACTAGAATTGTGTAGGTGAGCTCCCATTAGCTCGACAACTTGACATACCATATGTAGGATCTTTTTTAAGGTGCTTGTGATATAGATAGAGGGGTAGTCTTGACTAGACCATATAGTTTAATTCCACATTAGTTTCAATTAGCCGATGCAATTGAGTTTAGA
The DNA here is from genome assembly GCA_023333625.1 of Bothriochloa decipiens. Classification (NCBI taxonomy): domain Eukaryota; kingdom Viridiplantae; phylum Streptophyta; class Magnoliopsida; order Poales; family Poaceae; genus Bothriochloa; species Bothriochloa decipiens. The sequence goes on along the minus strand of CM041647.1, from coordinate 34,692,569 downwards.
AAAGACTACTCACCCCCATCTAGTTCGGCATATTGACCCTTCAACCCCAATCCGTGATCTTTACATATCAACACTAATTTTAGATAGCTCTCTTGCTTTGTTGTTGCTTGTGTTCTTCAATTTATAGGCATGGATGAGCCTTCATAGCAAGGTCAATCAAGCAGTGCATGGTTGCTAACCATAGAAGCGATTGCATGGTTTGGGTCTTTATGATCGGGAGCTAGATCTCATGCGTGTGATATGCCTCCACCAAATCGATGGTTACCTTGACATGATTGAAGATGGGGAACTCATGTTCTCATCATATAAGTTAAGGTCCTAATATATTATAGTCTAACACAGGGATGAAACCTAATCGAGTAACCAATCTTTAGGTACATGTGATGGGAATTCCTACTTTTGGTGGAGTACAACTTGGCACAACCTTCTTGAGATGGAATATAACGTGTCTTCTTCCTCATAGAAATCTAAAGCAAATCATTGCTGGTTGTTGCCTAGCAATTAATAAAAATAATGACCCTTCTCATGGCAAAATAGGTAAAATTGCTATCATGAATATCCTCATATATTTTAGGCTAGTCTCCATGGGGTTTTCATGAGAGTTTTATGGACATTAAATAAGTCGAGTGGCATGGTATTGATGAAGAGAGAGATGAGAAAAGTTTCATGGGTTGAAACGAGTTTCATAGGGATGAAACTTGTCTACGATGTTTGCAATATATGAGAATTTTGAAAATAGTAACATGAAACCCCAACTGAGACAGACCTTAAGGTATTCTTGGTTAACAAATATAACTATGCCAAATAGATACAAAACATGAAACATTATTTCAACCATCTCATCATTAAAAGAACATGATGACAAACTCACCTTGGGGACATCCTTTGGTGGGCAGATGACAGCCATCAATATTGCGGCATGTACCTCACCATCCAACTCTTCCACTCGCTTCAATAAATCATCTTCAAATTTTTTGGGGTCCTTGACAATGGATGACTCCAGATTTTCAAGGTCCCTCTCGCTCTCCATAGAGATCATCAGTATCTCAAACATGCCCGCCACATCTAATGGTGGTAGCTCTTGCTCTACCATCTTCACATTTAAAACAACAGTGGACAATGGGCGCAAATTGTAGGAGATGGGCTGGCTGATAGCATACATATCTTGGAACTGTGGTCTGATAAAATAGGCAAAATAGCGATCTGTCCTGTTAATTAAGTTCACTGAGCACTCTATAACCTTTTTGGCCTCGAAGGGAAAGCAGAGCTTGAGAGGGTTGACATCCAGCAGCGCACTCTCACTTAACCAACAAGGAGATAACTACAACAGCAGAATATGTGCATACTAGTGAGAGTTCAGCGGGGAATTACTTATGTAAAAAAAGCTCGGAGTGGCATTATATGCAACACACACGCAAATCATATCAAGATAAAAAGATGGAAAGAAACAGAAAAAACTACTTTTGGTAAGAATATACATTGTATTGTACAATTGTTTACATGCAAAAAGAAAAGGGAAACACTGCCAAGCATGAATAAAACTGATCTGGCTTGGCTAACTGGTGATTTTTCAAAACAGAAAGGAAAGAGATTATAGCTATTATGAAGATTAGAATTACCATGAACAATCCCTATATACATGCATGGACAAAACTAAAATGCCAAATCATCATTATATGATTACAGATGAGCAGATTGAAATGACTAAATCATAACGTGGGAAAACTTTTATGCATGGTGGTACTATGGTTTATGTATATAGTACACATGCATGTTTTGCTCCCCTGTACGGTTGACTGTAGAAATGTAAACTCACCTCTGTTGCCACACATGCAATAATTCGCATTGGCTTGCATGCTTGTTTGGCCTGTCCACAGTACTGGTAGAACCTACGCAGCTAAAATGAAGGCACAATAAATCAATTATAGGAAGTTTGTGGGAGCAGGCAACCAGGCATGTATATTTAATGTAACTGAAAACTGATGATACTACCTGTGCTGAAATTTCTGTTTCATTAAGCCTACGGATAATATCCTGTATATCAGGCCTTTTGATTGGGTCATCGTGCATGCAATCTATCCCTATCTCAGCACATAGTTTTACAAAGTCTAGTGCTGGATTGCTCCTTGATGTCCCAAACGTGTTCGTAACTTTCAAGCACCTACAAATGTCACAATCAAAGCACACTAATAAGAAGTACATATCAGGGGCTAGCCTTTAATTTTAAGATAGGGAACACAAACATGTAGCTATATAGAACACGTATAAGATGATGCAGATTTCAAACCCGCAAATAGTGTGATGAATAACACCAAGCAAAAAAAATGTAGCCATTATCTTGAAACAGGAATGTAAATTATTACTACCATTTTAATATTGGAGCATTCCTTACTCCCCGTTAGAATCTGTATGATTATAACACCAAGACTATATATATCTGTCCCAAATGAGATTGTTCCGCTTCTTACAAATTCTGGTGCCATATATCCCCTGCATGAAAAATTAATGTAGTGAGGATAAACAGACAAATGGGACACAGTACAAATGGATGTGTGAGAGAGAGAGAGAGCATACGGTGATCCAACTATATTTCCAGTAATAATCTTGTTTTGGTTTTCTCTGAAGCGTCTCGATATACCAAAATCTGTAATCTTAGGCGCCATGGTGTCATCTAGCAGTATATTTTCAGGTTTGAGATCCATGTGAATAATACGCCGCTTGTGAAGATGAGCCACGCCCTCACAAATCCCCTTAATTATTTGATAGCGAACCCTCCACTCAAGTCCAGAAGATGCATCCGTGAAGAATACACACACAACACAACACAGCACCGCACAACACAAAGGTAACAATGATTAGTTCTGATTTATGGCATGAGACGAGTGGTTTCTTCTTTACTTTTCAGAAATACTCTTACTTATTATGGCTCATCTTACCAGTAACATAGTTGGCAAGACTCCCTTTACTTAGGAATTCAAAGCAAAACAACATGTTCCGCTTGTCTATCAAGACATTTCTTCCTTCATATGGATACAATATATGCTGTGTTTCATAACTGTAGCCTAGAAACCGTACTATGTTTCTGTGCTTCACCTCTATGAGACAATCAACCTCATGCAGGAAATCCTTCTCTTGAACCTCAATAAGCGTGTTATCATGAAGCTTCTTCACAGCGACAATAATCCCATTTGGAAGCACTCCCTACAGTTCACAACATTATTGTTAAGTTTAATTTGTGTCCATGAGCTAGGGCCAAGTTTCCTGCACGGTATATATGCACGTACCTTATAAACAGATCCAAACCCACCGCCGCCGATAAGTTGATCATCGGAGAAATCTTGTGTGATGAACTTGAGGAACGAGAAAGGTAGGTGTAGGTCGATTGGAGCCACACTTTTTTTTTAGAGAAAGGGGGCGTTCAGCTAACGCCTTCTCTAAGGCAAGACATATGCTGTCTTGGTAATTATTGTCCATCAGTAAGTACAGTTGGACAAGACGGATCGGAGTTGGCGGCAGATGCTCACTCTTCCAACTTCAGCGGATCTACGAACTAGCAATTGGCAGATATATCATGTTTCTGTAGGTTTGAATTGGGTAAGAGAGACGAAAATAAGAGCAACAGATATGAGAGAAATAAAATGCCGTACGACGTATAGATACTAACAACAACTCTCATAACCAGACAGATGATTTATTAATTTGCAAGAGAAAAAGAGGCAACCCAACAACCCAATCAAACACTCGATCAATATCCAGCAGTGACAAAATAGAAGGAGCAAATCTAGCTGCTTACGCCATGATTAAGGAGCCACAGTGCTAACAGAGAGGCATGATTGAGTAGCTGCAGCGCTAACAGGGAGGCATGATTCAAAAGCCGCAGCGCTAACTAGAGGTGCAAATTGGTGAGTGTTAGGTGCACCTCCAAACATCTTTAGTTTAAGTATTTATACTACTTCTCTAAAATTTTAAAAAGTAATATTAAAAAAATTTAAGGTGCACCTAAAGGTTATCCCTTTGCATCTTTAGCGCTAACAGGGAGGTGGAAGGAGTTAAGAGATTGTTAGCCCACAAAGCTCACACCACCACGGGTCAACGGGAGGCGGGGGCGGGGTACAGTATAAACTCATATGTACACACAAGAAACAAGGACTGGCCAGCCAACTTTTGTTTGTCTCGAGCAGGAACATGTGAGTGACATCGATCAAGGCGACAGTCACCTTGGTGCCAACCAGAAATAAGGCAGGATAGCTGCAACTTTTCTAATGCCACGTAGGACAGTAGGAGTACTTATGTATCTTTATTTCTAGCAAAAAGTTGCATCCCATCGAGGTCGTCCTCTTCAAGAAATTAACTGTATCCTCCATTCCAGCTTCACTCAGAGACACCCAACTTAAACCTTATACTCCCTGCATCGCAAAATAAGTGTCGTTTTGAATTTTTATGCCATAAGTTTAACTTAATTTGTAGAAAATACATACAATGTTTAAATCTTTAAATAAATTTATTAAAAAACTAGACATAAAGATCTTTCCGATGATACTAATTACTTAGCATAAATATTTATATATTTAATATATAATTGACAACAATTGTCGGGAAGCGAGAACGGCATTTATTTTGGGACAGAGGGAGTAGTTGATAAGGACGAAACCAATGCAATGTACTAACTCTCACATAAACAAACACAATTAGCCACCCTTGCTTAGCGTGCAACACACACGGTAGGTTAATTAGACCAGTTTGGCAATACTCTGGCTTCTAAATGGGCTTCAGCTCTGACTCTTTCTTAAAAGAGCTCCAGCTCTAGCTCCTTTTATTGAGCTGCTTTTTTCTGGTGGAAGTTTTGTTATAATTAGTCGACGTCGATTGTCAGGATTGCATGTCAGACTAATTATAATAGATAATGAGAACTTTCAAACTAGGCACCATAAGATAGAGCATAGTTTTTGTTAGGAGAGTCAAATGCCTGTTGGGCCTTAGCTCATTAGGGTTAATTAGTCGCTTGCTTAGAAGCCACGTAAGACCTGTAGGGTCGAGATGGCGGACTAGAGGGGGTTGAATAGTCCTTTCTAAAACTTATCACGCTGGCTAACCGAAACAAATGCAGAAATAAAACTATCGGTCTAGCCAAGACTTCACCCCTCTACCTATCACTCTAGATGCACCTTGTGAAAGATCCTAAACAAGCAATCAAGGTGCCAATCTAGCTAGTGCCCTCCTAACCAATTTTAGCTTGCAAGGTTACACAAACCTAAGCAACTAGTACTTTAACAAATAGGGGAGCACCTACACAATTCTAATGAGCAAGAGCACAAAGCCAACCTAAGCTCACTAGATGCTCAAGGACAAGGCTACTCAAGCCAAATCCCAAGAGCGTAACTTTACTTAATCTACACAAGATAAGCAAAGCAAGGGAACTACTTCTAGCTACACAAGCAAGAAGATGATTAACAAGCTACACAAGCAAATCAATCACAAGAGCAACTACACAAGCTATGCAAGAATGTAATGAGTGTAAATACAAGCTTGTGAGTAAGAGAATGCAAACCACCGCGAAGAGTGGGACAAGATGACACAGTGATTTTTCACCTGGTTCACTTGGTTGCCACCAAGTTACGTCCAGTTGTGGCGATACACTCACTTGGAGGTTCACACGTTAATTGGCGTCTCTTAGCCAAATCCCGCAGCTGGGTGCGCCGTGCAACCAACACAAGATGAGGATCCTCCAAGCCACGATCTCTACTAGAGTTGCTCTTCGCGATCCCCGCAAGGTGAGCACAACACCTTTCACAAAGCTCTTCTCCGGAGCACCGCACAATCTCCTTGCGTGCTTCGACGGAGTCTCTTGCCACCAAGCCGTCTAGGAGGTGGCAACCTCCAAGAGTAACAAGCCCACCAGCTTGCAACACAATCACCTAGTGCCACTCGATGCAATCTCTCAAAGCAACGTACTAGAATCTCTTACTAACTCAATTGGATGAACACTCTCAAGCACATATGAGTTAGTAGGCTCCAAGCACTCTCCAAGCAAGGACACTAAGTCCCCAAGGTGCTCAACAACTGAGCCATGGTCGGCCAAGGGGCTATTTATAAGCCCAACCTCGAAACTAGCTGTTACCCCCTCGGGACGGCTCGATTACACACGCCGGACGCGTCTGCCGCTAGCGCCGGACGCGTCCGGCGCCTCTGCCGCTCAGCCTCCAACGGTCGACTCCCACGACACATCAGCGTCCGACGGTACCCCTTGGTGTCCGGCGACCAGCGTCCGGTGACACCAACTGCTCTGCGACCCTCTCTGAGTAGCGTCCGGACGCACACCCTGGCGTCCGGCGCTTCACACGCGCTGAAACCTCGGTCTTCATTTCTCATGAGCGTCGGACGCTGAACAGTGATGAGCCGGCGTCCGGCGCAAGCGTCCGGCGCAGCGTCCGGTGCTTCACACGCGCTGAAACCTCGGCCTTCATTTCTCACGGGCGTCGGACGCTGAACAGTGCCGAGCCGGCGTCCGGCGCAAGCGTCCGGCGCAGCGTCCGGCGCCTCTTTCTCTCAACCGGTACTCACTGTGTAGCATCCGGCGCTCAGCGTCCGGCGCTTAGAATATGAGCATTCTCAATCCCGCGACGACGCCCTCTTTTCTCCAACGAATTTGCATCCGGCGCAATAGAAAAAATCTCTCTCATTTTCCCGAAGGCGCTGAATCCCCCCTCGCAAGCTCGGGGGGTGGATGAGCGGTTACCAAACCCAACTCAACCTTACAAACATACCACCGCCTTTGCAAAAGTGCTAACACCACCAAGTGACATCTCCATGTGCATGTATGTTAGCATTTTCATAAACATTTTCAATGGATTTTCTCTAAATCTCACCACGCCACTTGATCCTAGCATGTCTCAAAGTTAGATCACTCAAGTGGCACTAGATGACCGATATGCAAACAAGTTTGCCCCTCTTGATAGTACGGCTATCAATCCTAAATCCGGTCATCAACTTCTCTACACACCTCATGACCGGTGAAATGAAATGCCCTAGGTTATACCTTTGCCTTACGCATTTCCATTTCCACCGTCTTCCTCCATTGTGCCGATGCAACTCATCCATCGACACGATCACCAAATGATATGATCCACTTCATATCATCATGCAACCTTCTTGGTCCATCGATCTTGACCTCACTTGCTCTTCACCGTCTCATGGTCCATCGGCACCAAGTCTTGCTCAAGCTTCACCGTCTCATGGTCCATCGCTTCAAAGCCTTGACTTGTCCTTCACACATCCACCGGTCCATCGAGCCAAGCCTCATCTCGATCTTCACCAACTTGGTCACATGACTCCATGTCATGTCACATATGCAATAATGCTCCTTCATCAACACATGTGTGAGAAATGTAACAACATCAAGCCTTCCATGGCATATGTTGCCCACACACATGATCTTGTGAACTAATCCTTGTGTATCTCAATCATAACACATGTTAGTCCACCTAAGTTGTCGCTCAATTACCAAAACCAAACAAGGACCTTTCAAGACCTCTCTATATAATGAGAGGAGATGTATCAATCCAGAATCAAACAAGAGATTAGAAGGAAAACCTTTCCCTCTTGTCGGCCGTGGGTAAAGCCCAGCGGTTGGCCTTTCCAACGCCCAAACCCTAGCCGCCGCCACTGAAACATTCTCAAATTTTCCACGAAGGAAAAATTTGCAGAACGGATAATAATGTGAAAATATAAACTTTCACATTATTATACAACAACTGATAATCAATCCATATATCGAAACTAGATAAAGGAGTACAGTAATAGGGCTTACATTATTTATTACATCGCCACATGGCGGATCATCAGAGTACAAGCATCCAGAACAGCTGCGGAAGAAAAGAACATTTGCGGAAGGATCTTCATGAACCATCTTGAGCGCAGGCACGAGACCTTCTAAATCCAACATCACTGTGAAGTAGGTAAATCTGCACACGGCCAGATGTGTGTAGGCCATGGTCAGCATCGATGAGCTTTAGTGGAAAATGAAACAAGGGATCTGACGATCCTATAATTTGGCTGTGCTTTTCCTATGCATGCAAGTAGTAATCAAGTTTATAACAACAAGTCAAGTTTTATCTCATTCCCTCCCACACACACATATCCAACCATCACCTCATCCATCCCAGATCCATAACCACATCACCACCACCATCATCATCAAGACTCACTCTCAAGTCGACCAGGCCAACTCCCGCTCGGCTGATCTCAGCGGCCCACAGCCCTCAACCTGACTCACGGCCGGAATCAACTCTCAGGGGAAGGTAGAACACTCCAGTCACTAGTCCGGTGCATGCAAAACTCTGGGAAGGTCCATAGCCGAGGAATCGGCATATGTATCGATCGATCAACCATACACTCTGCAGAGGTTTCACTAATCCACCAAATAGCCATCATCGATGCACGTGCGCACCTAGGCAGATTCTGGGTGCCTATTGCCATAGAACGATGCCACTCTACCATCCAGCTCTGGATCGCTGAAACTTTGAAGAGATCATGTGTCTGCTCCCGAAGAGAATGCCATGTCATGTACCCGCTCCCGAAGAGGGTGCCACGATCATCTTGGAAGGGTGTTAGCTCCATCTCCTGCATATACCTCCCTAACACTACTCGCCTAGCAGTAGTGGCATCGATCTATCCAGCGGTTCGACCGTCTCACCCCCATTAGAGAGCGAGTGGAAAGCAAGAGATTCCTAAGGTCCGGATACCAGCGCAACAGTTCCTAAGTGTGACCAAGCCAGGATATCTTCGTCATGATTGTTCTTTATTGTGCTACCATGGCACGCTCGTCCTGGCTTCCACCCCTCAGAGGCTTCCACTCAGGATTCTCCACCGCATCCAAGTTTGCCCGCCACAGGCTGATCTCGTGGGAATGTCTAGATCCATTCCCTGACAAGACTCACTCCAAAAGCTTGTCGTAGATCCCAGCTCGATCGACTCAACCCTCACCCTACACCCTGCCGTAAGTTGCACCCCAACCCAGATACAACACCATCAGCTCACATACCCATCTGATCCAACAACACACACACCAGGCCTGGCATCCCCGCCAGACCCTCCCAGGGTTCATCACTTCGCATCAAAATATAAGCGAATGAGGTGTATATATATAGATATAGCAGATAAGCATGTGGCTAACATAATAGCGGGTAAGCAGGTGAAAGGTTACGACAAGGTAGGGGCTATTAAGAAATATTCTACCATGCAAACCTATCTCAGGTGTAAGCATTGCATAAAAGTAAATCACTAGCAATTCTAGATATTAGCCATGTCTAATAGGATTTCTAAGAGAAGGTGCTACCATGACACCTACGCTGTCGAGGTAGTAGTGGTATGAGTCATCATCTGTCAACATAGTCATTCAGCGGAACCTCTTTTTTGGTGTTCGTAGCCTCCTCCCTGGGATCGCTCCTTGATCGACTCTAAAATCGGGAGGTAGTAGTCGCGTTAGCGACTCCTGTACAATAGCACAAAGAACCAAATGAAAATCAAAAGATCCAAATGCACTCAAACATAAGCTCATGACGTAGAGCTCGATTTATAGAAAATTTAGATGCTTGTTTCATATTTTTTGAGCTCGTATGAATTAGTTATGAATTTCTGAAGATTTATATATATTGTGAAAAAGATAAAAGGCCGAAATAAACCTGGGCGTGACACGTGTCAGCACGGGGTAAGTCCACGTGTACAGCGGGTCCAGGTGACGTGGCATCGGATGCTGACATGGCAGTGATGTCATGCTGACGTCAGCACAGATAGGTGGGGTCACATGACGTCACTGCTGATGTCATTACTGACTGGTGGGGCCAGGTTGACATCACTGCTGGCGTCAGCGTTGACTCGGTCAATGGTCAACGGTCTACATGGGCCCTTATTGGGCTGTTAACGGGCTATTATTGGGCCGAATGGGCCAGACATGGGCCGGGCTCGGCCCACCACGTGGCAGCTCCTGGCTGTGCCACGTGACTCGATTGGATGCCCGTTGGGCTCAAAACGGGTCTGGTGCACAGGTCCGGTCCATGGTGCACAACCACATGTGGGGCCCACTATCATTGCCTCGGGTTCACGTGGTCCGCATGCACAGTACACGGTTCACGATCAACAGGTCAGGATGGCTCACGGGATCTCGGTCCATGGTGCACTGGTACTTGCGAGGCTCACTGCCAGTGACTTACTTCACATGAGACAGGTCCATACATCGAGCTGAGTCCATCTCTAACTTATCCCCTTTCCCTTCCTTGCTCTGTACTCCAACAGAGATGGCTTCGTCGGCGACGGGTCAGTCCCAGCGGCGCTCTGGTGGTCCTCGGCTCATGCCGTCGAGCGCATCGGTGAGCACATCAGTGGTCTCAATGATGGCAGTTGGGCACTTGGCGAGGCTCGGCCACATCAACGGCGACACCGCAACAGCAGCGCATGGCAACAAGCCATCCCAAAGTCCATTTCGATGTTCACGTGCTCGATCCGCTTCATGAGTCCACCACTTGGCCTACCAGCGATGGCCATGAGACACGATGGCGCTCCCCCACGGTGAAAGCTTGCGGCGGCTCTGATGGGTACGGCCGCACTCAGCAATGGCAGCAAGACAGAGTCCAAGGATGCCTCAAACGATCGATTGGAGTCACGGGGTCTCCAACCGGCTTGCCTACAGCGACCAAATCCCGCGGCGGCGTCCGCGCATGCGCAAGAGTTCTCGGCGGCACTCTGGCAAGCATGGCGGCCGCGGTGGCAGAGCCAAGAACTGGGTCTCAGGTGTCATCAACTCATGGGCTAAGTGCAGTGAGTTAGGGCGGAGCTCGACGGCCGGTCCTTGCGACGCGAGGCGGCCGGAGTTGAGCAGGGCGTCCATGCCATGGCAGCGCTCCATGGAACTTCGGCGATGACATGGTGCCATGTCCAAAGGTCACTATTGAATCTCTGTTGGGCTTAGCATGCGCGTGAGGGCGCATCACCGAGGCGGGCACTAATCAGAGGCCGAAGAGATCCACGGCTCAACGACAGAGCAGCAAAGGTGCTTTGCCACAGCGGTGCATGGCCGCAGTGATGGGCAGGGTGGACAGGCCTAGTCCGGCGTCCTCCTGACGCCATGGTTCCATGGGGCTTGGCAGGTCAACGTGGGTGCATGTGCTGCATGTCCAAGAGGCCAAGAAAGGCCTTGGCCTATGCGTCCCCGGTATGGGGCGCCATGGCTGGAAGCAGAGGCTGGCCGGGGGTTGGAAAAGGGGACATGGCAACTCACCAAAACAGCAGGGGAAGAAGAGCGTGGTGAAGCGATGAAGCAGAGGGGCTGGTGCAGTGGTCGAGGTGCAGCTTGATCGTCTTCTCCAACGACGCGTGGCTCTCGGTGAGGAAGAAGTCCGGCAGCACCTTCTTCTCTGGCGGCGGCTTCCTCTGCTCCTCCTTGCTCGAACGCGTACAGCGCGGCTCAGCGTGGTCGCCTCCTTTTGCCGAGTTCCGTCGACGTGGTGGTTCCGGCAGCTTCGGTGACTCCTCCTTCTCCAACTCTGGCGGCTGCTCCTCCTCTTCCTCTTCCTCTTCCCTGCCACCCTTCTTCTCCTTCCTCCCCCTTCTTTCCCAAGTTGTAGTGGCTGGTGATCGGGTTGGAGATGCCACCAAGTGGCAGCGGCGATGGGAGTCCTAGGTGCTCGGTAGCCCGGCTTATAAAGGCGAAGGGAGGACAGGATGGCATGGTGGCCATGGAGCAGTTGCAGGGGCAATCTCATCCGATGGAATCTTCTAGGATCACCATGCAACCTCGGTGGGCTCCAATTGCTAGTGACTTGGTGAGGCGAAACACCTTGGCGGCCAAGGGAGAGGGGAACAAGAGGGGAACAACTCACGCGCGCCCAAGGCACATGCGTGTGTGAGAGAAAGATGCTCACGGCCACGGGCATTTTGTGCCAGAGGTTGTCGACTCCCGGTCGTGTGGGCTGCAGCAGTCAGAGAGGTAGGGCAAGGTTCTGTCGCGGCCAAGGATGAGCGGGGCGGAGGCGCGGCAAAACGGTGTAGGAGCGCGTGCGAGAGGGTCATGCGATTTGCGTGACCCTGTCAGGCGCTGGTCGGTCCAGGTGGAACTCGTCCGTGGTGTGCGGGAGGCGGGAGCGGAGGCAGGCGGTTGGGCGCGTCGCGCCCATGCAATTGCTTTGCTCACGGCAAACAGAGAGGCAGGAGGGTACCGGTAGGGAGAGCTCATGACAGGTGGGTCCCGCTGCGGGTCCGGTCGTCAGCGGCCGCGACTGATCCTCTGTCGTGGAGTGGAGATCCAAGCTAGGCCACGGTGGGTTGGGCCGGCCATCTCGCTTGTTGGGCTAGGTGGGCCGGTGTGCTCTACGGCCGAAAAAGAAGGAGGGAGGGAGAGGAAGGCCGGGGCTGGGCTGGTATGGGCCAAAATGGCCTTTGCCATTTCATGTCATTGGTCAATGGCTTTTCCTTTTTCCTATTTTCAAATATTTCATACATGGATACATGTATATATTATATATATGTGTAGACTTGGGTTTTTGCAAATAGTCCCATGGTAGGTATATAAAGTCATAGGCCATGTTGGGATATTATTCCCTTAATACATATTTATTTATTATATAAATAAATACTATTGCCATTTATTATTCATCACATAAAATCTAGGAAAAACCAAATTCACACATAGTAATTACTATGATGCATGCTTAGGTGTAGGTGCCTAAGTAAAAGATATGATAGGGTGCAAGGTCGAGTTGTTCCAAAATAGGATCATGGTAGGTTAGTTTCTAGAGCACGTCATAGGTGTATGAGTGCAACATATAGAAACACCTAGTGAAACATTAGGATGTAACATATGAAACATAGAATGGTAGTATGTGGTACATGATATCAAGGCAAGAGGCTTGATCAAGTTAAAAGTATTGGTGGAGCATGTTAGGAGGTAGATATAGAGGTTAGCTTGAGAGCCAGGTCTCAAGTGACATAGGTGCAAGATTGTTACATGGGCGAGTCACATATGCACCATATGGGTAGCACTGGTGCAACATTTGTATATAGCAGGCGAAACATAAAGAGGTAGCATGATGTGCATTGGGAACACGATTCCAGTGCAAAGGGGGCTTGAGCAAGAGGAAGGGAGTTAGTAGAGCATGTTAAGTGATTAAGATAAGAGAAGAAGCTCTAGAGTCTAGTCTTATGTAACATAAACACAAGGGTGCAACATGAGTGAAATACATGCGCAACATAGGTATTTGCCTTATGAATCATAAGGTGCTAGACAAGGGTGCTTATCACATGTGGCTTAAGATTATTTTAAGTCACATGTGATGGTGATACTTGAAGAGTGTAGCACTAAACATATGTGCAAGTGCAAAAAGGGTAGGGTTCCTACATGACAAGCAACAAACATGGGCTTGTTTCAAAAATTTTTTGTTGGTTGCATTTTTTGGTGTTTGTAATTTTTAGGGTTGTTACGACGTGAACAATACCCGCGGGTACTGTAGCGTGCCCGCCACCGCTTCCTTCAACTTTTTTCTCTCGATCCCCAACAGCCACCATAATATCTGGTATCAGAGATCTCAGGTTTCCCAAGGGTCCTCCACGTCCGCAATGGTGTTGAACTCCTCCCAGCTGATGGACGCACCGGCAGCGCTGCGGGCCATCTTCACGCCCGAGCAGATGACAGCGGCCATCGTCGACCTCAACAACGGCATGGCGGAGATGCGGATGATGATGCAATCCATCATCCAATACCTCAATCCGCCGAGGCCGTCCTACGGTGCGCCGCCGCCGTCCGCGTTCGTGGCGTCCCCCATCAGATTTCCGTGGTCGTCATCTCCGTTACTGGCGTGGTTCACTGCATTCTGAACGCCCGTCTACACGTCGATGACCACTCAGCCCTACTTGGCGCCGTTGCTGACCACCGGGCGCTGCTGCCGGCCACCGAGGCACCACTGTCGACCACCCGCCAGTTGGCAGTAGTGCGGCTGCAGGCAGCAGTGCGCGACCTTCTGGCATGGTGGCGGGTGAGGTGGCTGTGCGATCTGCAGACGGTCACCATGAGGACGCCACAACCGATACTTGAGCACCAGACATCGGCGGTGGTGCGGCTGCAGGCGGCAACGCGTGGCCTCCTCACGCGGCGGCATCTGCAGGAGAGGCTCCAGAAGATGCAGGAGGCGACCTTGGCTACGGTCGACCGCAGCATAGGGGAGCGGGACCTCGCCTCGTCGGATGGCCACCAGCAAGCGCGCCGACCCGTTGCTGTCTTCCGGCGCGATCATGGTGTTTTTTCCGTGGACGGCGAACTCCAACTCTGCGATAGCGGTGGTACGGGAGGCACTCCCTTCCTCGTCACCAGCACGGACGCTTTGCCTAGCGCCGCCGTTTTTCGTCACTGACCGCCACGAGGGCGCCTCCGCTGGTCGTTGTTGCGACCAATTCCCGGTGGCCATCCATGGGCTTCCCTTTTGTCCAGATGGCGTCCATGGGATCCAGGTGGCTGCACTCGTGCAGGTCCAGCACACGGCGGGTGTCCGCATTGTCTTCAGGAGTCCAAAATAAAGAGTTGCAGTCTAATTCAGGGTCAGAATAATAAAATAAGCCGAGATGTAAAAGGCTTATTTTTAGGTGTTAAGTTTGTGTTTCGTCGAGTCATCATTAGGTCGGAGCTCGAGGATGAGCTGCTTGTCCAGGTGGGGTGTAGTGTTAGGAGAGTCAAATGCCTATTGGGCCTTAGCCCATTAGGGTTAATTAGTCGCTTGCTCAGGAGTCAAGTAAGACCTCTCTATATAATAAGAGGAGATGTATCAATCCAGAATTAAGCAAGAGATTCGAAGGAAAACCCTTCCCTCTTGCCGGTCATGGGCAAAGCCCCGCGGCCGGCCTTTCCAACGCCTAAACCCTAGCTGTCGCCACGACGCGAACAGTATCTGCGGGGGTACTGTAGCACCGCGGGTACCGTAGCATACCCGCCGCTGCTTCCTTCAACTTTTCCCTCTCGATCCCCAACAGCCACCATAACAGTTTTAGGGGGAAAAAACCTGAAACTAGTTTCAGAATAACTCTGTTTGATTATTAGGAATGCGACTACAAAACAAAACTGTTGACTTCCCTGGAGAGGAAGCTGCTTCATGGATCTTAGTCATGTTAGTTTCATCAACCCATCATTTCAAACTGACAAGGGAAGAACAGAGTTAGCAACAAGGTTGTTTCGTGAGGAAAAAAATATACATAGTTTGAACAGTATAGTGAAGGACGGCCCTGGTGCAAGTGGTAGTGTTTACCGCCTGTGACCAAGAGGTCCAAGTTCAAGCCCCAGCTCCTGCATATTTATGCGGAAAAATGTTGTTGGCTATTTTCCCTTCCCCAGACCCTGCAGTGCAGGAGCCTACGGCACTGGGTACGCTCTTAGTTTGAACAGTATTGTATTAGGAACAGTGAGCGCAAATATTTCCCAAAGGAGTATTGATGCATAGCCTCCTAAAAAGAGTATTAATGCACAGAGATAGATGCGGCAGTACAACAAACCATACACTGACATCTCTTACAATCAAATGATATAAGACAAATGGGACATAATGACCCTGTATATCTTTCTTATACTCTTTTCAACAACAGTATTCTAAAGTATGGTTTTCATAACTTCCTTAAAATTATCTTCAAAGCAATCGATCGGGGGAATCAAATGACACAGTAATACAAACACTTCCTATGCATTATAGGCTTTAACTGATTTTTCCATAAGAAATTAAGAACTCAAATACGCTCTGTCAAGCTTTGCACAACAATATTTTTTTTAAAACGCACAACAATATTCTAAAATGTATCTTTCATCTTATAATTACCTTAAAAGCAATCAATCGTGGAAATCCCTTGGCAGTAATACAAACACTGCCTATGCAGTAGGTTTTAACTGATTTTTCGACAAGAACATGCTGTCAAGCCTTTCGTCCTGCCCTGCAAGCTTTCAGATTGTCAGTATGTTTTACCATTGGGTTGGCATGGCCTGTCGAAATCAACCCCCCAAAATGGATTCAGTGCGTGGGAATCCGATTCCTCCCCCTCAGTATTCCGATCCATCCGCAGGAGTGAAGTGTAGGTTTCAGTGCAGCCAAGCTCCGGTGGCCACGGAGCGGCGGAGGCGATGCAGCCTGTAAGCTCTCAGGGATGGGATCGCCGGCGGGGTTTCTCATGAAGGTGGGAGCGCAGGGATGCGGATCGCCGGCGCCGGGTCGCGTTTGTTCGGCGGTCATCTAGGAGCATGGAGACCGGGGAATTGGCGGCGGGTTGCAGTTGCAGAGGTGGGAAGCAGAGCAGGCTTGCACCTAGCCCAACGGAGACTTTGGCCCGGTCCGTATTGACGTCGGGCACTAGACATTTGCTCAGAAGACCACAGATATCGGGCTGGGCCTATGCGAGCCCATCAAGCCCATCCATGAGTCTGTTGAACTTCTGCACTTCTTGTGGTTGGGCTGGATGCAAAATCAAACTAGAGCTGATATATATGTATGTATACGAGTACAAGTCTTTCTTCTGAATTATTGCAGCATCAATCAAGCAAAGGTTTGTTTATTTGGAACAGATTACACATTCCACGCAACCGATCGATTATATTAGCACCTTGTCTCAACTACCAAGTTCCATGTAAGTTGAACAAGTAGGGATACAGGGCACACACACAACCATCAACCCTTCAGTGCCTCCAGTACTTCTATGATGAGAGATGATTACAGATAGATTCAGTTGCATGAACATGACTTGCCACTATGTTACACCACCATGCGTCATGTACAAAGTTCTGCATTGCATTGCGCCCCATCCACGCCTCCACACCGAAATCTCCTAATGCAGCGCTGTCAGGACTGTAGACCCTTCCACCTGCAATCACAAATTACAGATTCTTGTGGGTCAACAGTGCATAGGTAGCATTGCATCATATGCAAATCAAACTGTGCAGAGATATATAAATCTGAATGGAGAAACAGTTAGTTTTATCGTTGAGTCAATTAGCATTGTCATGCTGAGTTACTCTGCAGTTATGATTCCTACTCACTAGGAGCAAAACTGTGCAGACTGCAGAGCACCGCCAATGTTCCTTGTTGTAAGTGATCCGATTTATTACTAGCACTGTACTAGGCATTGCATGATTGATGCATCTCTGACATAACTACATGCATAAAACTGGAGTTGATCATTTGCAAGAATACAAGCCATTTCCTTTTTCTTCTTTTTTTTACCTTGAAAGTTGCACCACAGATTTCTTCCTCGTCTGCAGGAACAGCAGTGACCTTGTGCTTGGGGTTCTCGTAGCACTTGAGGCCTCCAAGGGCGTTGGAGTAGAAGCAACCTGCAATAATGCATCATATATATGAGATTAGCTAAGATGACAAAATGAGGATGAGGGCTCTTAAAATGCTGTACTGAAACTTTAATCTTCAGACTGCGTTCAGCAGTTGTTGGCAGGCAACATT
Source organism: Bothriochloa decipiens (assembly GCA_023333625.1). Lineage (NCBI taxonomy): Eukaryota > Viridiplantae > Streptophyta > Magnoliopsida > Poales > Poaceae > Bothriochloa > Bothriochloa decipiens. The sequence continues at coordinate 34,675,101 of CM041647.1, read as the reverse complement.
TTCAGAGATTTGGTGCTTGGCAACACACAAATCAAGACATGATCTGGAAGTTGCTTGATGAGGTCGACTTGATGAGGTTGCGTTGCGTGCATTACCTTGTGGGAAAGGCGCAAGCGACTTGCCACATGATCCATCGGCAGTGATCCCCCGGATGAGTCGGCGACAACAGGAGAGCGCGCCCACTGTGGGCGCCATCCACAGCACCAAGGTTGCAACTCACAAGGGGCTATTCGGCTGGTCTATAAACCGGCTGATTTTGGCCGATTAGTAGTATTTTGTGAGAAAGAATAAGCCTAGATAAGTTGAGATTAGAACAAGGAAACAGAGCCTGGCCAAACAGGCTTTGCACCAAGATACATTGGATCGTAAAGCATGCAGGCAGCCAAGATACAGTATTTTTGCAGAGACGTAATAATATCTTGTATACAAATGCAAATACAAGGAGAGTAATTTTTTCTAGTCCAGAAAAGAATGAACATTTTTCCCAAAAAATAAAGAAGAAAAATGAACATAATTAGGCTTGGACCAACAGGTTGTGTCTCTCTGTATTTCCCTACAGGTCCTATAGCCACACAATAGGCTTGCCGTAGCCCACCAGGCCGTAGACAAATATCTCCATCCACTTCTCCACGGCAACCCCCCAAACCAGCTGCTTTTTGTCAATATAAAACTTTATATGCGAAGGGAACATAAAAATTTCGAGAACTCAAATCTCATCATCTTATCTGCTTCTCTGTTGCAACATGGAGTAACTTCTGTTTCTTCGCCAAGAGCTTATTATCATCCTGAAAATGTTCACTTTTGGCATTCATTTCATCAGAGTTGTCCTTGATCGCCAGGAACGCAAACATACACTGCGATGGCCAATTTTGTGCCCATGTCCTTTATTGCTGACATGCTAGTGATTCCATGTCAATTTCCAGGACTTCTATTCCGTGATTAGTTCCAATGACGAGCCTACAAAACCGAGATGTGTTCGGAGTCAGAAAATAAAGAGGCAAAATAGAATCCTAAATTTCAGGTCCTCATTTTGCAACATGACCTGTACTTCTATACAGATAATGAGATTTTCAGTTTTAGAACCTCCACATGCAAAACCTCCATCAGAAACTGAGCTAGGTTTCAAAAATAGTTATAAAAGTGCAGGCTTCAATTCTAGACCATATTATAGGCCATAGCTTAGGGTTCAAGGCAGATCAAGTACCATAGTTCACAGTTTATGACTTCCTCAACTAATAGAGGTGAGATGAAACAGAGCAATTAGAGATACTTTTCTTGTCGTTACAGTTCATGTCAAGTAGCAAAGTACAGAAATAGCAAGATAATGAATCATATACCTTCTTGAGCCTACAAATCCAAGGTGTTTGATTTTTCCAGTAGACCTGCGCTGAATAGCTTCCTCAAGCCTGAAACTTACGAAGTAGTACAATTAGTGGTATCTTTGAACAGCTTAACACACAGCAGAACTAATATAACTGTTAAATATATGTTAGAAAAAATATAGTAAATCCTAAAAATAACACAAAAGTGAAAACCATCGAGCTACCAATTAATTTGGTAAACTTTAATCATCATTAATGATGATAGTCACTCTATCTATTTTATTTTCTAAATAAACTTCTGCCATTATGAAATCTTCTAAGATCATGACAACAAAACAAACCCTGGCTTGTTAAAACCACATCACGAAGTGTGGATGATGATAACACAAGTAAAAAAAAGCCACATCACGAAGAAACTAATGGCCCTTGGATATTAATTCAATGTTATTATTATTACATCTTCACATCTAAATAACCACATAACATCACGTTATCCACATGCCCTTAAAACTGATTAGCGTATTTAATTTCTACATGACATGACATCAATAGGCATTTCAAAGAAGAAAACTGTCAAGACACACACGGGAACAACTAGCTCTCAAGTCTCAAACAAAAAACTGGCACGACTACATCCTAGGAAGCCATGAATCTGCCAAGACATTACAGTTGCCAATTTTGCCAATTATATCTAACCCACCGAGATTCATTGCAACCAAATAAAAGCACATGTGTGTGTGTGTGTTGGTGGGGGGGGGGCAGGGGGGGGCGGGGGTTGTTTCAATAGGTGTTGGCAGGACTATTGTAAAGCGAAAGTACATAAGCGGTATATACAAGGTACTGCAAATGCACGTATATTCTCATATACTAGGTGGATTTTCCGTGTGTTGATGTAGGTATGGAGAAGTGTATTCTCCATGGTTGCAGGAATTTTCTTGTGTTGTATGTGAAAAAACTTATGTATGGACCAAAGTGTGTTCACATTGAATTTAAAGGACAAATTTAAATAAACAATAGATAATAATAATAATGATAAAATGTATCGACCATCCAAATGATTATATACGTATTAATTAACAAATATGATTTATGATGGATGTGAGACACTAAAATAGAAGTATAGATGTTGTTAGAAAAATTTATTGAAACAATATGATACTCGCAGAATGAAGTGGAGGAGAGATGGCTACCTGTTGCCATGCTTGTGTGGGATCGGTCATGGTCTATTTGTAGGGACCCAAAATTATGCTGGGATATGCAGCATTGAATTCACATGTGAAGAGGCGTAAGGAGCTAGATGCAACTGCCAGCTTAGTGAACTTCAGTTTCACATTAGACGTTGGTGTCTCTTGAGCTTTTTTTTGCATGCTAGCGGAAATTCAATGATGGATGCATGGATAGGAGTGGATGGTGACGTCAGAGAATGATGTGGCGCAAGGAAAAGCTGAAGAAATAGTCTAGTGGGCATTAGCTTTATAGGAGTTTAGTATTTGTGGAGCAAACATCGGCAACTTCTTCTTCTTTTGCGAAACAACTTCTTGTCATCATCGTCGTCACCATTGTTTTTTTTGAAAGATCCGGTTACCCGGCATTATATTAATAAGAGAGAAAAAGAGCTTACAACATAATGCGTAAGGAGCACAACCGCCTGCAGCAGACCACTACAGGGGGTTCGGAATACAAAATCTAATTACTCGCTAGTTATCATATATAGGGACACATGCACTGGGACATGACAATACATGAGTCTCAAGTGCTAGCTACTGTAACACCCTGAAATCTTCATCTTTTTGAAATAGCTAAACTTGATTTCTTAATGCAATTGTGTGAGCATGTCAACGTAGGAAAATAAAATTTTTGTGAAATTAAAATCTATTATAAGGCTAGGAACATGTTTTTGCATGCACGGTGGTGCATTTTTGAGATTTTAAAGCTGAATTGCTAATAGGATTTGAACTGTATTTAAAACGGTTTTGAAAATGAGTTCAGAAAAAGAAAAAAAGAGGATTTCTTTTCGTCTCCCCCCTTCCCCCTATATGTCTTTTGTCGCCCTGGAGGTCGGCAAGCTCAGCCGGCCTGCTTCCTGCCCCGTGGCCCACATCACCATGCGGCCCGCACTAGCCAGCCAGCCTAGAGCCGAGACTGCGGTCCCCGGTCCAGCTCCAAGCCGCGCGCTCACTCGCTGACATTGCGGCTCCACGCCTTCTCTCTCTGCTCGATGGGTCCGACATGTCAGCAACTATCGCAATCTTCTTCCTCGTGATGGAAAGGAAACCACAGCTTTCGTTGAGGGAGCCCTCAACAGCCGCATCGCTTCCGAGCTTGCGGCGTCTGGCCTGGCCCTAGCTGTAACAGAGCAGGCCGCCGCCGTGGTGACTACTGTCTGCTTCTCTTCCATCGAATTCAGCAGGTAGAAGAGCTTCGTGTGGTGAGGTGAAGAAGCCCAGATGGTCGTCCTTTTTCTCTTTATCTCCCCCTATCGCTCACGCGCCGTCGCCGTACCCTTGCAAGAGACTGTCTTCCGCCTCATCGATCCCTGTACCGTCCATTTCCCGGTGTTGAAATCGCCCTTGGTGACTTCACCTTGGCCCCTCTACGTCCCTGTGTCTTTTTTTATTGCCTCAACCTTCGATTATACATCCCTGCGTCCTTTTTTTAATTGCCTCAACCTTTGATTACAAGCTGTAGTATCTGAACTCACGTACTAACTCACACCCCACACACACCACACACACGCACACATACTACTCTAGTGCGTAAGCTAGATCTACAACCTATATCTAGGTCTAGGATAACATGGCTGGGGGATGTGACAGTTGTGGCGCATCCGTACGAGGCAACTGTTCATTATTTGGGACACACGTTCCGATGGGAAAAAGGCGGTCGATTCTAGGAATCGAACCCGCGCCGACTGGGTGGCCACTGCCTACGCCAACCACTCGAGCCGAAGCTCGTTCCCTACATCCCTGCGTCCTTGGTTCGCGAATCATGGCCGCAGGCCGTCCTTTCCCGTTCTGGTCAGCGGGTTCATGCCCCAAGCCACTGCAGCTGTTCATCTCTAGATCAACGGCCCATATTACAAGTTATCCCTTCGCCGGCTATTTTGCTAAAGAGGCCTCAGCTTTTTCAAAATTGTGTCCACCATCCCGGGCACAGATTTATATCCAGATTTTGATTTATTTTAATTCGTAGTTTGTTCCCATTATTCACGGTTATACCATCCAGTTCATATTTTCATCTTACCTTCAACATTTTAAATCTGATTTTGGTGATTTTCACGTCTGCATGATCGTAATGATGCATAGATTAAATTTACAAGATTTTTAACTTGTTTTTACACTACTGGTGTATTGTTCTAATTATTGCTCTTGTTTGCTATGCATGATTGCTCGTGGACGCTTGTCGGCTGTTGTATCGGTGAGCAGTACTACGTTGAGCAAGGTCAATACTTTGATGACCAACAAGACTAGCAGGAGTACTTTGACCAATGCAAGTATAGCATAATATCATCCTTGACGTCCTATACACCTTTAATCATTTAATTCATACTGCGGGTGTCTTGTGTCTACCTTGACAACCACTAAGTGTTTCCTGGCTTTGTGCTTATAACTTGTCATCTATGGGTGTATGCATTGAGTAATGGATTATGCAATAAACATTAAAAGGTGCTTTTACCAACAAGGAACAAGGGGGTCTAGAGCATAGTTTTTGTGATGCTCTAGATTACTCTCCTTAAGGACTTATCTATAAGCAATCATTCAGGACTCGCACTACAACCGTGAGAGCTACATAGCTCTGGTTTAAGTTCAGTATGAAGACCTTTTCTAACTTCTTAGTGGTTACCCAATGCAAAAGGGAGCAAAAGGGGCCTGCTGAGCTTATTATAGTGTCGTCTTTGTCCCAAGTGTATAGCCTACGCGAAATGTGCCATTTGGGAGAGGAGCTCTATATTCCCTTGCCAATTGGAAACTTAGTAGCCTTAACTTGTGAAACGAACTTCTAAAAGACTTCATTGTGTACCGTGCCCGCTCACCTAGAAATCATGTGTTTATTTGGGTTTGTGTCGAACTTGTTGCTATTCAATTGCTTAAAATTGTGACTTAATAAAAGCTAAATACAGTATCTTTTGAGTCTCATGAACCCCGTGTTATTCTTGTTGACTACGAGATGTACTTATGTTTGTTTATTTTTATTATTTGGATAAAAATCCCGGATGGTTAATAGATGACAATGGTTACAAGGATTTTCCTAAGGATTACTAGACTTGTGATCAAATAGTCGACTGTCCCTGTGACTATGGAGGCACCATGGAGCTTACAGATATGTATATATTTTCGCTTGCTAAGTCTTTGATATTTATGTAATGGATTAAATACTTGTGATGCAATACAACATTGTGCTTGGTATTCTCCTTTAATTTGTCTCTAGATGTGTGTAACTGATTCCTAGGCACACATATGGTTTATATCCAATTTTGTCTTTAAATTTGGTATGACAGCTACTCCCTCTATCCTTAAATAACTATCGCTTTTGGTTTCCGTGCCTTAAGTTTGAGTCGATTTGTAGGAAATACGTGCTTATCTTGAAATAAATTTATTATAAAAATAGATTTAATGATATATCTAATAATATTAATTTTGTATTGTATATATAAGTATTTTTATATATATTTAGTCAAAGTTGTTTCTCGAAAAGCGAGCAAAAATGATAATTAATTAGGGATAGAGGGAGTAGCGTTCACGTAGAATAAGAAATATCACCTGTAGTTAGTGGAGTTCCAGAAGCAAATAATATCATCATCGTCATCGTTGTCGTCATAATAATCATAATCATAATCATCATCCACACGACCACCTACAACTATTAGTGGAAGTGTTGGGTGGCAAGCAGCTGCGCGCTGTAGAGGTAAAAGATCTATGGTCACATCTGAGTGTGTGAACACATGCCCCTGTTTGCAAATCCCATATCTGATGCAAAATGAGAAAAACATTACTTATTCAACTCGATGGCTATTCCATACAAAATGCACACATCAATGCTTACCCGTGGATTAGCTGTATCAATATTGAGAACCACATGGTTCCGACCTGCAACCTTAGTAAAAACATGATCATGACATAATGACTCCGGACGAGAACCGATTGTTGTGATAGGCTCTTGAGCGGAAGGAATAATTGACCAAACCTGTTAATTCAATTTTCATATATATAGAGGATCAAAGTTAGATCAAACCATGCAGGACATGAACTATATAGTTAATATAGTTCATATAATAGCATAAAAGAAGTAGCGAAGAGGAAGACCGACATCGAGTAGCCCATCAAAGCGATGAGAAGTGACGAAGGTCTTGGCGTCCATTGGGTTAAATGTGGCACAAGGCATGCGGTGACCAGTTTTAACTCTTCGAGAACATGCCTAGCCCCTTTTCCAGTCCCAAATCTCAATCACGCCATCGTCTTTGCATGCTGATAGCAGGTATGGCTGAGTAGGGTGAACTGCCAATGATCGGACAGAACCACTACCGGTTGCTTTGAAGCTCTTTATTTCGTCCAATTTAACAAGTGTGTAGATATGGATATATCCCTTACTATCTCCGGCTACACACCATTCTGTTCGAGGGATGAATCTAACTGACTTGACTCGTGCATGGCCATGTATCAGACCTGATTTCTCATTGATATCTAATGAAAATACTGATGACTTCTTTGCCTAACCATTAATTAATGAAAAGAATTAGTGCTCCTTGTCATTGCTGAAGCTAAAATTAATACTTTGTGGTAACGTGTTTGGGTTAATAAATAATAATTAAAATTGTGCCAAATCGATATCTTATCTTATCTTATCTTCTTTTATCTTATCTTATATCTAATATCTTATATTATTATTATATTATTATTATATTATTATTATTATATTATTATTATTACTATTATTATTCTTATAAAAGAAAACCTCACTAGCTATTTATCTTAACAAGTATGTTGTCCACCTAGGCAATACAGTATCACATTCATTTAAAATCCACTAAGCAAAACCTCACTAACAATGCACTATCACAAAATTTAAAATTCACTGGCACATGCAATATCCACGTGTAACATCTCTGATGTTATGGTAACTAAAACTTGACATGTCATCATATCATTACAAAGCATTCATGTTAGGTCAACATTGATCTACATCAACTAAAATAAATTTATATTTCTAGGTTGATTGTGTTTCTGAGATGATGTTTGACTTCACCAAAAATCTTATTTTTGAATGTCATCTCAAATACTTGGCTTATGCTCTATGTACTTAAGGTGTAGACGGTGTTTACACTAGTGTCAAGCATAGTGTATAAATCCGAGTCAATAATTTAAAATTTGAAAGCTATTAAAATGATTTTCTAAAGTCAACTTGGTCAACCAAGGATGTCATTGGGTCATTGACCTAAAAATATCCTTGGATGATGTTTATGATCACTAATGACCAACCAATTAATGTACAAAACAAATCAAGCTCAAATTCCTTTCAAAAACCTGTTTTCTAGAAAATCCTGATTTACTCCCTTTTCTCTAGTTCAAAATCTACAAAGAATTTAGGGTTGGTTCCAAAAGCAATTTTTGTAGAGCTTATTGAGACTACAAAAGTTGTGTATAAAGTTTTTCAAGTTTCTATAAAGAATTTCAAATGAATTTGAAAATACAGTTTTCCAGCAATTGTCCTCCTTTGATTTTAAATTCATATTTGAAAAATTATGCTTAATTTGGGAAAACTTTGTATATGTCAAATGTTTGGTTTGAAAAGTTGAGCATTCCATGGTTTGAAGATTTTCATGTTATTTAGAAAAATCAAAAGTAATTTTAAATAATTGTTCCTAGGGTTTTTTTCTAATTTTAAAAATTGATTCAAAATTCAAATTTCCATTCAGAATCTAAAAATCTTCATTTTGACAAAAGTGTAGAGCATCAAATTTTGAGCATTCTATAGATTGAGAGTTTTCATGTCTATTCAAAATTAGGGAGTAATTTTCAATTTTCTGAAAGATCTCGGCTGCTACAGTGTCGCTGACATCAGCATCGCTTTCTCCTCTCACTGTCGTCGCCGTCGCCGTGGCCTCCCGCCCATGCCGGCTTGCCGCCGACCACCAGCTTGCGCCCATGCTCGAAGCTTCACTGCTTGCATGTCGCCCTCGCCTTCGCCGCGCCGTGGCATAAGTAGGATAGCCGCCCTCCATTTCTTCTCTTCTCCTTCTGCTCAGCCACCGCCATTGCCTTGCTCTGCCGCTCGCCGCTACCATCGTCGAGCCACCGCACGCCGTCCCCTTTTGCCACCAACTCCGTCTCATCCTTGCGCTTCTTTTGAGTAGAGAAGTGCAAGACATAGCAGCCCGTAGCGCCTTTACACCATCATCTTCCTCACGGCCGGCAACTCTGCCGCCGCGTGTCCGTCGTAGGCTATCATCCAAATTCACCTTCGTAGTCATGTTCCCCATCATCGAGGTTCACCATGCTCCCTTTGTTCCCTTGTTTGGTGGACAAGACACGCCAGAGTGCCATCCGTGCCACCAAAGGCTGCCGCCGACGTCCCTGCCACCGCGGAACTCTCACCTCCAACCACCCGGAGCCCTCATTGTCGTACGTATCCACACCATGGTGGGCTCCTGCATGCGCCTGTGCTATTTATTGGGCCCGAGCCTCACTGTCATAGCTGGCCGCCATGCGCTGCCGCCGGCATGGTCTTGCCAGCCGCCGCGTGCGAGGCCGAGACCGCTAGGGTTGCGCTTTGGCCAAATTGGCTCACGCATCGCGTCCGCGTAGTCGTGCTAGAGTTGTTGCTCATGCTAGCCACACCGGAGAAGCTCCGGTGAGCTCTGCAGCCGCGTTGCCGTGCCGCCGTGTCACCATGGCAGCCGGCGAGCCTGCTGTTCTTGCTCCGCTGCCGCATTAGCTAGCTCAGAAGCTGCGCCACGTCGCGTAGAGCAAGTAGGTGCAAGCCGCGCGGCCTGGAACCTCATTGCCGGTGAGGGACCGCCGCGGTCAGCGCCGCCATCGTCAGGTCAGTGCGGGGGAGAGAAAAAGGAAATTCTTTTCTTTTTTTCCTGAAAATCCATTTAAATGCAATTTTTTTGAAAATTCATAATTAATTATAAGTAGCTCCAAAAATTATGAAAATTTTTGTGTGTGTTCCCTATCATGAGCTGGTCTGGGAAAAATATAATATGCCAACTTTGAGTGATTTTTATATTCTTAAAAATTAGCCATTTTAATTAAAAAATGTGCTTTCCTTGATTTTTAATAAATTATTTACTTATCCAAAAATTCTAAAAAATGTTTTTGCACACTGTTCATGTGATAATCTATCTAAAATAAAATTTTAAGCTTAATTTGACAACTTTTATTTTAATGCTTAATTTTGCCTAATTAATTAATTTATTTAATTAATCCTTTAGTTTAACCTAAATCCCTATAGGTTGTGTGACTTTGACAATTGTTTGATGACCTCAGGCCATTAAACTTAATGACTTTAGTGATTTAATTTAATTATTTGAGTAATTCTTAATCCTATTTAGGGCTTAATTGATATTTAATTATTGTTTAATAACCTTAATGACCCTAATGAACCCTAAACCTAGATTAGATAATGTTGTTAATCTTGTTTAGCTTTCGTCGAGCATCATGTTTTATATTCCATCATTTTGAGACATGTCACTATTGTGTAGACCACATGAACGAGGAGACTATCGCTGATCCAAATCTGAAGGAGGAACCAGTTCCGGAGTTGGATTTCTGTATTTCTGGTATTAACGAGCCCGGTTTCATCTACTCCCTTGACCAAGGCAAGCCCTGGTTACATTTAAACCCTACCTTGTTTTACAAAGCTTTCTCATTTTTGCTTTTGAGATGTTGCATTAGGTAATAGGAGTTGCATGATAACCTAATTGATGCATTATCTACCTTGTTACTCGTAAATCATCCTTGATACCTGTTTTTATTTCAAAAAATGCTTAGTATGCTTAGCCTTGCTTATTTAGTAGGTTTTCAAATGAAATGTTTAAAATAGTTGAAGTGGCATCACCTGATGAGTCATGATGATGGTTAGTGAACTTTAAGATCGGTCGGGTAACTTGCATGAAGGAAATTGGTTGATGTAGTGTTTTTGACTTGTCGATTAAGGACCGGTCGTTGTTGGCCCTTTGATCATGAACTTAGTAATAATCACATACCCTTCAGGGAAAGCTCTTAGGATCATCTAAGGACTAGGGCAGGAAGCCCGAGCACTGGAAGTGGCGAGATGGCGGGAATACTAGATACCCTCATGGTTCGTAACTCGGATTGGAGGTGTACAAGTATTCTCGGGTGGTGCGGAAGCCATGAATAGTCTTAGAATGTATGAAGTTAAAACTGATATACTTGTGGGTTAGAATCCCATGTGTATTGTGTGCATAGGAAGCCCCAGCTGGGTAGAAAAGCGATTTGAATTGTCGTATGCTCCACGGGTAAGGAGACATGATCCTCGCACCTGCATCATAGTTAAAAGGATGGTACTTGATGATAGAAGTAAAAGAGAGTTGTATGAAGATTCGTGGATGATTCGGGTTTCCCGATGACACCCGACAGAGCTTGTTAAGTCATGTGGAACACATGCATAGTCACCCAAGGTCTTTTAAGATAAGGATTAGTGCATGTGGGCCACATTACTTCGGAGGTTCTGCCACAGCTGGTATCAGAGCCGGATCATTATTCTAGAGTCCTTGTAGTATTCTTTTGAAAAACTTCAAAAGGTACTTGGATCTATGAAATTTAAACTTGACTATTTTGGGTCCAAATTGCTTATGACCTACCTATGTTCTATTCTATAGCTTTTTAATCATATTTAAAAGCTTAGTGGTGGATAGAATATTAATATTGCCCTATTTATAAAGTTTACTTTATATATGTGCTTAGTTTATTGTTTTTACGCTTAGATCATAAGTTCGTTCATGCATCATGCTTAATTAACTTGTTTTATTACCTTTCTTCTTAATGTGGTTTGGGATAAGTAGTATCAATCTTGTTCATGCTAACCTTCTGATCCCATCCATCTATTCTTACCATTTGATCTATCTGCTTCAGGATGGCTCATACTAATCAAACTCCTCGTAAGAAGATTAGTCCTAAAGGAGTTCCCACTCACCAGCTTGCCCCGAGAGATGATGGAGCAAGTAGTAGTCATCCAAGTTTCACCCTAGAGGAGGAGAATGCTCGTCTGACTCAAGAGCTTGCACAAGTGACTAGGGAAAGGAATTCCCTTAGAGAAGAGCTAGGAGAGTCCAACAGCTTTCAGAATATCATGAGACACCTCAGAGATGAGTCGTGGCATCATGAAGATGTGGCTCATGATCATATTGTTCAGTTAGAGGGTCATCTTCATGGACGACCTAGGACGTCTCATGATCTGCGTCAACAACGTCGACATCGCCCTGGATGCCATTTCCAGACGCCATTGCCTGGTGCCCAATGACTTTGACATGGCCTCATTCATGTTCAGAGATATGATGGACCTCACTACATCGCCCTCAACACTCACAACACAATCTGGCGTCGTGTACCACTCTTCATCGAATCTGAACCAAGTAACCACATTCGCCTCTTTGATAGCTCTCCACAGGTAATGGCTATTCTCAACGCGAAAGTCTCAGTGCCCAAGTACCTCTTGAAGGCAGTACAAGGAGGACCTCGACAGGGACCAGGAACAGATGCTTCAACATACCTTTGGTTCGGCAACATCGGCACCCTTCACTACTATTTTGATTACCAACCTCTACGCACTTGAGCTAATGTCATCATCAACGGCCCCATGGAAGGCCATATGGCCTGCTTCCTGGAAGAGCTTCTGACGGCGACAATCCTCCCACCATTTGGCGCCGACAGTTGGTTTGTGTTTTGGCGCGTGGACGCGTCGAATGGAGAAGGGGGAGTGTTGTAACAAGCATAACGCCCACTTTTCGGATTCGGGAAGAAATTGGCCCAACTCGGGCTCAAGATGGAGACAACGCCGCTGGCCTGAGCTCGCGCCCACGCATGCCTAGGGTGGGAGGGGGTGCAACCCCAGACCACTGTGATCCCGTATTCATCGGTTTCTGAAAGAAGTCTGCTTAGAATTGGAAAGATCAAATTGTAAAGGAAAGCCCACAAAAGGGGGATTTCCTAATTTTCTTAGGAGATAAGTTAGATCGGACTATAAATAAGAGTTATAATCATCAGGGATCAATTAATAAAGAAAGGGGTAAACCCTATCTTCTCGTTGTCTCTCTTCCGCGCCGCCACCGCAGCCCGCGCGCCGCCCCATGACGCCGCCTCTAGCGCCGCCTCTCCCCCGCCACCGACGTGCTACTTCGGGAATCTTGCGCTAGACCCGTCATATTATGAATCTATGCAAAAAAGTAAATTTTTTAATTCATTTTCAGGTCGCACATTTTTCATGCGTTTCATGGCCATCGGGGTTCGAATATGCAACTATAGGCTTGCACCTTCCCTTCTCTCACCACTCCACCGAACACTCGCTTGTGTCTATCTTAGATATTACTACATCGTGTTATGCTGAACCAAACTTGAATGAGTGTTTGGGGCTCTAAATGAATTTAAATAAAAAAGTTATCAACTATAAAGTTTTATAACTTTTTGAGATTTACAATTTCTGTTTTCGTTGTTTCTCCATCCAAGTTGTTTGAAAAAAAAATTGAATATCAAATGTTGGAAATTTAGACGTAATTATCCTCAGCTAGATGATTTCAGATCAAAAAGTTGTTACCTATAAAGTTGTATAACCTTTTGAGATCTATAACTTTTATTTCTATTCTAGGTCATTTGAAAAAAAATCAAATTTCAAATGTGAGAAATTAAAACATAATTATTTTGAAAAGATGATTTTAAATTAAAAAATTATCAACTATAAACTTCTATAATTTTTTGAGATCTATAACTTTTATTTTAGTCATTTATCCATCTGAGGTCGTTTGAAAAATTTAAATTTTAGTACTAAATCTTTACTATTTGGTGCCTATTTGTAGGGATGACTTTATATTTTGCCCCCCCTACAAGTGAATTTGTAGGTCTGGCTGGATATACCATTTGTAGGGATGGCTGTAACACCGACAACCCCTATAGATGGATTTGGGCGGCTCGTTTGGGACCATATGTTGGGGCGGCTCAATATAAAATTGTCTCTTAAAAATGTGGTATTGCTACAAATCGTTTCCATAATAGTGATGTGGGGGTCTATAGCTTGATCTTGCCGTAACTACACACAAACAAAAACAATAGTAGCCTGATCTCATCATGTCTCCTAAATTTAATAGTATCTCAATCTTATGTAAAGCCTCCATATTATACTAGAACTATAGTACATTTCTCAGTGGGCAAATAGCCTACCTTAGAGATAAGTTTAGATAGGACGATTACAAATGACCCCAATCTCCCTCTTCCACAATCTGCCATCTCCCACAACTAAAAAGACCAAAGCGTAGATAATTTTTTTGGTGCGACATTCTAACATGGACCCGCGACTCTGCCTTCTGCGATCCTCCACCTCTCGCGCCTATGCATCTCTTGGTGCCATACCACAACTCCTTCCTAAGTCCCACACATTTGCTCCTAATTTTGCGTTTCCAAAAATAGCCTTGCATGCATATCAAAGGGAATTAAATCCTTCACTTCTTTTTCTAATTCCTCACACTTCCTTTCTACCGCCCGAATTTAGGTTGCGAACCCAACCAGAGCGCTTTGGTACGCGTCTCCCACATGCAATCAACCCCCGCATCTGTCTCTAGTTCTCTAAGGGTACTCACAATGCAAGAAACCATGATAGTTCTATATCATAGGATTAGGTACACGAGTCGCAGGCGAGGTCGGTGTGCGGGAGCGAGGGTGGCGGCGATGTGAAGGGAAGGGGGAAGGCACACCAGATCCATGGAAATGATTGACGTCTTTCACAATGCGCACAGAGATGGAGTCTTGGGCCTCGGTTCAAGCGTAGACTTGGAGTCAATCTTAGATGTCGTTTCTTATGTTTTTCCTCTCTCTCTTCCATAATTAGGTGCCACATCAGCAAAACACAATAAATAGAGAGCTAATTAATATCAAACTATGCTGGAGTCTGCATTGGGAGGGCTCTAAGGGCGTCCGCAGTCAAACTACGTAGCTAGCTGATGTGGAGGTGAGAGACAAAAGGAAAGATTATTTTATATATACTTACTCTGCTAGACCCACATGCTCTTCTCACATAATCTTGGACTACGTGAAATAGATAAACTATTTGCTCGTAGCTAGTGACTACTCTCTCTCCTACTTTTTGCCTGTCCACGTCATAATAGCTAGCCAAATAGTTAGCCATTGCGGATGCCCTAACGCCATAAAGCGCGCCTTCGCTGCATCTCTACCTCACGCACACAGATGCCCATGCCCATATCTCCTCTCCCTCTCTACCCTTGGCGCCGCCAGTCCATCCCCTGCGCTTGCCCACGCCCCACCGAGACGCCTCCTCTCCCTCCCTTCCCTTCGTGCCGCCATGGAAGAATCACAATGCCGGACGGAGGTCATCACAGAGGGGGATGAGTGCCCTGGATCGGCTTCCCTGCTTTCATGATTCATCCATGAGAAAGGAATCGCCATCCAGCTCCTACCCCGAGATCCATTCACAGACAGGTGTTCTCCATGCGCGTCTGCCATCGTCATCATTGGCCGCCCCTGTTGTCGCTGTCACCCGCCAGGATCTCGCGCCGTCATCACTGTTGCAGGCTATCCTCGCCATCATTGCCCTCAGCTTTTGCTTCCTCCATCTTACTCACCAGCTGATCCATCCACTGCCGGCTGTTGCGAGAGGTGCTAGAGGACCTCGTGGTGGCGTTACTTGCAGTGGCTGCAAAGCCCAACAAGGACGGGGAGACATCGTTCGTCGCCACGGCAGGTTCATCGAGATCTAGCACCACCATTCTCCCTCTTCTCAAGTCTAAACTAGATCCACCATTGTCCAGCTCTGATGTAGCATTGATGCTTGATATTGATTTATGGTTCCACTTTTATAGTGCATCTAAATGCTAATTCATTTTTTGCGGTACCACTAAGGTTATAGATAGCTATTTTCGCCCTGTCCAAAATACCTTCCTGAAATTGTTATCTGTATTTTTAGAATTACGACTTCATCATCCATCTTAGTCTTGCTGGCAAGGATGATGGCGCACATGCACAGCAAGGCCCTTAGTGCACATGTCTCTCCTTCCAAGGGACTGCAAAGAGCCACATGCAGTTAACCCTTGATAGTGTATCCGTGCTTCTAATCATATTAATGTAGATCTTAAGAGTCGCAGCTCTTGAAACTGCATCCATGCATGTTGTGAATCATTGTCAGGAGAGGTCCTCCATGTCCTACCTAGGATCGTGTGTGCTTGATAACAAGTTGATCCACTTAAAAAGTCAAGGAGAAAACTTTGTGATTCACTTTAGTATACAACAATAACAAGTTGCACAAATGATTCTTGATCACAAAGTTTTCTCCTTGAAGAGTTTTATTGTTGCATACTAAAGTGGGGCTGATGATCTCGTAAAGAGTTTTCATAATCGTCGTTTGGAAGGAGATTAAGCAATTTTTTAAGATTTTCATTACCATTGTTTGTTTGATATCAGTTGTGCATAACTTGTTTGTAGGTTTGTCATTAAAAGAAGACATGGAAGAACAGGAGACAACATGATCTTGAACTAATTGAGCAAGTGACGGCACTGGAAGCATGGGATGGGGTTGTACCACAACATCAATTTCCTTCTGAGGTTTGTAGCTTTTAATCTTTGTCTGTGGGATTTGGACCATGGATTGACCTCATGGTGTCCAATAATGTTTGTGTTTGGAACAAATATTGTGCTAGGGATTTTTGAGAAATTCATGGCATGTGCTTGCCAGATGCAACGATATCACCATGAATGTGCTATCACTTCTAATGGCAACAGTTGTTGTTCAGTAATCCAAGTATGGTGAATCTAAGAAGCTCCTATGGCTTATTGTACTATTATATGTAATAGTGATGCTGTGTGAACATCACGCTTGAACTATGATGTTCATATTATATTATTTTAGGGAGATCTAAATATGAAGAATAGAGGCCTTGGTAAACCAGTCCTATATGAATGCATACCTTGATGATTTCAACCATCAATGAGAATTTTAGCCATGTAAAAAATTTAATTTGTAATATTGACATTCTGAACATCACGCTTGCATTATCATTTTTTAACACTACACCACATCCATGCTCAAATTATCAAGGCATTATTTGTTCCCCTTGTAACACATAGAAATGTCTATGAAGTAGAATTAGTGAGCCTGCAACGTCAGTTACGTCACGTTCTTCGTGATTGTGTTAATTTCACAAACATTGTCTTTTGTACTAAATGTAACTTTAGATCGTCGATATTTAATTTCATAGTTTTGTTATCTTATTGTGCGATCCGTGTGTTTTTAATACAAAAGTTTAGTTGTCCTGTAACAACGTACGGGCACGCTACCTAGTCTCTATATATGATACGAAGTTTAGATTTACCTATGAACAATCTTTATAAGAATGCATGGACAAAATGAAAAATACCAAATCAACATTAAACGATGAGAAAATTAAAAAACTGATCATTTCAGAAAGGATAGATATATTGTGTTATAATGAGGCAATTCCCATGGAAAACTCTGAATCACTACGTGGGAAAACATGTATGCATGCATGGTACTGTGGTTTATATATATACACGTGTTTGCTCCCATGTGTACTTTTGTTGTAGCAATATAATGTAACACTCACCATTTGCGCCTCGGATGGCATTGGCTTGCATCCTTGTTTGTCCCGGTGTAACCTACGACCCAACTAACAAAAAGACACTATATCAATTATAGGAAGTTCGTGGGAGAGCATGCATGTGCATATAGTGTAAATGATACTACCTGCTCTGAAATATCCGTTTCATTAAGCCTACGGATAATATCCTGTATATTAGGCCTCATACTTGAATCATCATGCACGCAATCTATCACTATCTCGGCACATAGTTTTACTTGTTTTAGTAGTGCACCGCTCTTTGATGTCCCAAACAGGTTCGACCATCTTTGAAGCACCTACCAATGTCACAATTAAAGTGCTAAGAAATATATCATGGGCCAGCCTTTATTTTAAGATATAGGGGAACCAGAGATTTGGAAAATTACTTTGTGTGATGAATATCACTTAACAAACTAGTTCAACAAAACATAGCCAGTATGTTGAAATATATAGAAATATAACTAACTACTGGAACTCGGTCCTTTGCCGAGTGCCCGAGGCACTCGGCAAAGCCAGCTTTGCACTTGGCAAAGGCTTTGCTGAGTGCCAGACACTCGGCAAAGAGGATTTTGCTGAGTGCTGCCCTTTGCGGAGGGCTGGCACTCGGCAAACCTCCTCTTTGCCGAGTGCCGGATATTTGGCACTCGGCAAAGGCCGAGGCACTTGGCAAAGGCCCTATCTCCGATAGTGATTAGTATTACCTTGTCAACATTGGGATATTCCTTACGTCCTGTTAGAATCTCTATGACTATGACACCGAGACTATATATGTCTGCCTTAAATGTTATTGTTCCGTCTTCTAAAAATTCCGGTGCCATATACCACCTACAAGAAAAATATAATTAATATAGTGAGAATAAACAGAATGCAATAGAGCTGGTTGATGCAAGCCAAGTGCCAATGCAAAATGGTGGAAGTCTCATAGAGATTTAGGTAACCTACCTTGATCCAACTATGTTCTTAGTAATAATCCTGCTTTGGTTTTCACTGAAGCGCCTCGATATACCAAAATCTGCAATCTTAGGCACCATGCTATCGTCCAGTAATATATTATCAGGTTTCAAATCCATGTGAATAATACTGTTGATGTAAAAAGGCGTTGGATCTGCAAACACACCGGGCTAATACCCAAGTTCGATATCAAGGCGTGCCAGTCGATTTGACCTGTTAATCGACAAGGAAAGATAACTTGAACAAGAGCTGAACGAGACGGCAGCGATACGCCCGGACGTCAAGGCTCAGATTGCTCGGAAAGCGGAACTTGCAAGCTCGTCGGAGATCAAGTTGATGCAGCCCGCCGATTCTTAAAAGAACTCGTTGAAAACGAAGAAAAACTGGTGACGAAGTCGTCGAAAAGTAGATTGCTCGAAAAGTAAATAAAAGTAATAGATTTGTTGTATTTAATTTGATATATCTTTAACATTGTCTCTCGGTACATATTTATACCCTGGTACTATGAGTCCTAAACAGACACGACAAAGTATTACCTAAACAAGTCTTATTTCTAAGGAATAAAAAAATAATGACTCGTACCAAGGTCGGACTCAAAAGTAAACTATTAAAATATTGGCATAAATATTGCCAGTTTTCTTATCCATTGCTTACGATGAAACCTCTATCGGCACGCTCCTCATCTCTGTAGATTCCATCGGCAAAACCCATCGATAATGATTCAGTTCTGCTTTCCACGTTCTTCAGCTCTGCTTTCCATCGGCAACCATGCCTCTTTCTCCATCGGCAACAGCCCTCTGGCTTCATCGGCCATGTACGAGATCAACATGTCCTTTATCGGCAATTATCCATCGGTAACTCAGAAGCAATACTGGAGAATAACCACCTTCTTGCCGATTTAGTTTAGTCTCCCGATCCTTATTGACATGTGCCAAAAAACGGTGTCAACACATGCCCCCCAATTTTGGAGTATAAAATAATTTATGCGCCGAAATTTCCTCTAGGTCATGATTACCCAAACCGCTTGAACTTCTCCTCGAGAGTTGCGCGCGCGGTAGTGGAAATCCTGTACCGACAGGCCCATATAATGCTTTCTCCGCCGTGGCCCATTTTTCATCTGCGATTCAAACCCTAGCTTTTCTCTCTCCGGTGGCGACATTAACAACAGGCGATCCTTCGACGAACTCGATCATTCGGCACTCTTGACGGTGATCCTTAGCCTCCATTAGCATTCTTTGCCTTCTCCATCTTCGTCGCGGCCATGGCTATCCGTTTTGACGTCCCCAAGGTTAGTCTTCTTCTTTTGCCCATCTTCTGACATTTCGTTTCTCCTTCTCTGCGCAGTTCATGACTCTTTCTTATTCCCAATCTTTAATCTCAGGAACTTTGCAATAATCTTCTCATTCCAACGCATCAGAATCACTTTATCTGCCTAGGCCCAATGGGAAATCCAGACCCAACCGACATCATAAACGCAGAAACCAATCGAATCCCCTTTAGAACTTAGAATTTTGACTTGGGATTCTGGACTGATACCTTCCGATCCTGGCCAAAAACCACCAAGGGATGGAAAGATTGGTATTTGAGGGTTGCCAGACCAATGGAGCTATATTGGGCAGAACGCAAGTTAGAACAATGCATCAGAATATTTATTGCCGATATGGAGAGGAATGAGTCATTGTTAATTGCTGCTTCCTATTTCTGGTCGGATACCCTAAATGCTTTTATTTTCAAACATGGGCCAGCTTCTCCCACCCTTGCCGATGTGTACATGCTCACTGGCTTGGACATCTCCTCTGCCGATGACAACTCACTATTCCAGAGAAAACCTAAGCATCGGCTGACTACCAGGAACATTGGTGGCTGGACTGGCTATATCAGCGAGTATAAGAAATCTGGTTCAGTCAGTCACAGGGAGCATTCGGCTTTTTTGAATATGTGTCTTGAGAAATTTATTTTCTGCGGCAGAACAGTTGGACCGACCAACATGCACCTTCCTGCAGCAGAGCTATTGGCTAGTGGCGTCGGACTTCCACTGGGCCGATACCTTCTTGGCTCAGTCTACCACCTCCTTCACCAAGTGTCACAAAGGCTGCTGCAAGGCAAATCTATCGGCAATCTGGGGGGCCCTTGGTGGTCATCAATATGTGGTTGAACGCCCATATGCACAAGTATTTCCACATTGATCTGTTCGCCCAGCAATTCCCTCGAAGTCTTCCTGAAGATTATCAACTCGGGGCAGAAGAATCAGCAACGCGCCCCCTATCAACTTTGGAGAAGCACTGGCAGTACTACCAGGGGCAGAGGCAAACAGAGTCTAGATCGGCAATCTCTTCCATAGATTCTACATCGGCATCCCCTCTGAGCTTCGGGCCTGGGTCCCGTATGTTGATGAAGCAGCAAGATTCCCTCTTTCCTTTAACCTTACCGACGAGGCTTTGAACTAGGATGCCGACATTCTTAATGCAATAATCACCCCTCGTGCCATCCCGGTCAACATATTTGGAAGCGGGAAGAACATTAATCCCACATACGAGTTCTATTATCCATCGGTAGCAGCAAGGCAACTAGCTTTTGGACAACTGCCCATCAACCTCTGTTTTGCCGATGTGATTAAACCGAGAGAGACCATTGCGAACCATGTGGATTGTCACAAGATTGTTACTCTCCTTCTCGATGCTGATACATCTAATGTTGATCTCACCAATTGGGTACCAGCTTCCTTCGTCACCGAATCCTTCAAACTATGGTGGCAAGAATGGAAAGAGCAGCTATTCTTTGCATCTCCTCATTTTTATTGGAACCTCATTGATCCCAATCATGCCATCCCTACCGATGCAGTAAGTCTGACCCTCTGCACTTCTTTCAACTCCCCTTTAATCCATCGGCAACTAACCTTTTTTAACAGGTCGATGACCCAGTTCCAACATTAAGTAAGAGTGGCAAGGTCATACGGCTGCAGCCGATCTCCCCGATATCCATCATCGTCCATAAAGCTCCCTCGCTAGATGCTCCGGTGGGCCGTGGTCGTACCAAGAAGAGCACCAAATCGGTCATATCTTTGGCACAGACATCTCAGGTAATCACCTTACATTCTTTTGCAGATGCCGATTGCTGTGTTTTACTGATTTCACATTTCAGGGCGCGAGTTCTATACCTGCCGGCTCTTCATCGGCAATTCGTCCTCCATCTCCCGTCAACACACCTTCAGATGTTATCCTTATCGACTCTCCAGAGGTATGTTTTTTCAATTTTAATCCAATTTCAATCATTATAAACGGCATTAATTATTCTATTTACTTGTAGCAACAAGTGGATACATCGGCAGCTGTTTTAGCCGATCCAATGCCACAGTCTTCTGGTACCGATGCCCCTCAGTCATCTAGGTTTAAGGAATCACAGCCTAAGCGCAAAGCTTCATCCAACGTAGCCCTTCAATCAAAACGATCAAAAACTGCATCGGCACCATCCACAGCTCCAGCACCATCTCCTCAGTCAAGACTAGCCAATGAGCCAACATCAAGTTTGCCATCAGCTTCAATTACGGCATCAGCACCAACATCACCTCTTCAGCCAATACTGCCTGATGTGCCAGCACAAGGATCACCAACAGCACAAGAAACACCTGTCGATATAGCCACAGAACTGCCATCAACCAGCCCTACCATCATGATGACTGATCCATCGGCAAGCATTGCTGAGGACGTATTGCAAGCTGCCTCCTCCAGCCAGATGCAAGAAATCGCTTTGAAGCAAGTAAGTTAATTTAACCAAAAATTCTGCAATATTTCCTCTCCTGTAACTGACTAATTCCCTTATAGGAACAAGACTCTCCAAATAGTCTATTCTCTTTTACCATCAACATTCCTGACGATGAAGAAGAAGAAAGTTCTGTGCTTGCCTTAGGAGCCATACTAGCTGAAGTTAGAACCAAATTAGAAACATTATTATCCTTGTTGCATCAAGATACACCTCAGCTGGTCCAAGATTCAGATTCCACAAGAGCAATTTTCAAAGGGATTCGTGGCCAAATCCCCGACAACGTTGAAGAAATCCTTTTTCATGCTGCCCACCTTGAGAGCGGACAACTCCAGTACCAAAAGGCTGCTCGACGAATTGCCGATAGAGCCGCTCAAGCAAAACTCAAAGAAGAAATACTACAATTCAAGCAGGCTGCCGAAGAAAAGCACAGTAGCATGAGTAACTTAGAGGCTTCGGGCGCCGATCTTGAAAAGAAAATTATTGATCTATCGGCAAAGAGAACAGCTTTACTGGCCGAACTGAAAGAAGTGGAAACAGCCCTGAACCAAGCCGTACAAGAGAAAGACAACTTGTCCAACACTTTAAAAATTCTTCAAAAAGACAGGGATAGTCAAGCTTGTATGGCGCTGACGCTGAGGAGAAAACTTAAACCGATTGAGGACACTGCCGATGTGGACGTCAGGGAAGTGGAAGAAGCCGACCAAATTCGCCTGCGCACGATAACCGCTATTCAATCTTTCCTTAGTTCGTAAACTTCATTCATCGGCTTTGTCAAGTTATCGGCAATCTGAACTTTGCCAATAAACTGTGAATGCAATATAATGCTGATACCTTTATTCCTGTATTTTATGCATCCATCCAAATACTGGGGTAATATTTCTTTAAATATTCCTCATTTAATGCTCTGGGAAATATAACTCCTTCGAGGGTTTCTAAGATGTATGCGTTACCAGGAGCAGACTGATTTATCCGATAAGGACCTTCCCAATTAGGGGACCACTTGCCAAATTTTGAACTCTTAGTCCCAATCGGCAAAACCAATTTCCAAACTAAATCTCCATTTGCAAATTCTTTTATTTTCACCTTTCTATCATACCACCTAGCAACCCTCTTTTTATTTTCTTCGATGCTAATTAAAGCCTTTAGCCGATGACCTGCTAAATCTTCTAATTCATCTCTCATAAGCGTATCATACTCATCGGCTGTCAACTGATCCTGAGAAAATATACGCCTAGAACCAGTCTTAATTTTCCAAGGCAAAACTGCATCATGCCCATATACCAACTGATATGGTAAAACCTTAGTTGCACCATGACACGCCATCCGATATGACCATAAGGCTTCATTTAAAAGAGTATGCCATCTCCTAGGATTTTTCTCAATTTTCCGTTTAATAAGCTTGATTATTCCTTTATTAGATGTTTCAGCCTGACCGTTAGCTTGAGCATAATAAGGAGAGGAATTTAGAATTTTAATCCCCATACCGATGGCAAAGTCATCAAATTCTCCTGATGTGAACATAGTTCCTTGATCGGTAGTAATAGTCTGAGGAATACCAAATCGGTAAACAATATATTCTTTCACAAAATCAATCATGTTTGCCAATGACACTTTCTTTAAAGGAATTGCTTCAACCCACTTTGTGAAATAATCGGTAGCAACGAGTATGAATTTATGTCCTTTACTCGACGGCGGGTAAATCTGACCGATGAGATCAATAGCCCATCCTCTAAACGGCCAAGGTTTGATTATAGGATTCATTACCGATGCAGGTGCTCTTTGAACATTACCGAATTTCTGACATTGACTGGCACCCTTTGAAATATTTAAAACAATCCTCAAGAATTGTCGGCCAATAATACTCATTCCTCCTAATCATCCATTTCATTTTAAATGCCGATTGATGTGCCCCACACACTCCTTCATGAATCTCGCCTATTAGACTTTTCGATTCCTCTTCACCAAGGCATTTGAGCAAAACCCCATCTAAAGTGCGATAATATAATTCAGTATCAAGGAGCACATACTTGGTAGCTTGAAACCTTATACGTCTCTCCACTTTCTTGGACGGATTTTTTAAATAATTGGTAATGTCCCTTCTCCAGTCATCGACATCAATTACCGATGTCAGCACTTCTCGGATCAGTTGATACCCCGAAGCATGCTGTGCTAGCCGATTAGCTTCTTCATTGTGCAATCTGGGAATGTGTTCAAGGCAAAAATCTTTAAACTCTTTTAATATTTGCAGGCACCTCTCATGATAAGTAATCAAAACTTTACTTCGGCATTCATATGTTCCGATCAATTGATTAATGACTAGCATGGAATCCCCAAGGACTTCAACTATATCGGCACGTATTTCTCTGAGCAATTCTAACCCTTTCAGTAAAGCTTGATATTCAGCCTGATTGTTTGTTGAAGTGCTAGCAATTGGCAATGAAAATTCATATTTCTTTCCTCGAGGTGAGATTAACATAATACCGATTCCTGCTCCTTCGCCACAAGTAGATCCATCAAAGAAAAGTGTCCATGGAGCAATTTCAGCATAATCTACCACACTGCAATGTTGAGTAACAAAATCGGCCATTACCTGTCCTTTAACCGCTTTAGCCGATTCATGACGCAAATCAAATTACGATAATGCTAAGATCCACTTGCCGATCCTTCCTTTCAAAATCGGCATCGACAACATATGCTTAACCACATCGTCTTTGCATATAACAGTGCATTCAGCCGATAACAAATAATGTCTTAACTTCGTGCAAGAGAAATACAAACACAAACATGATTTTTCAATGGCCGAATACCTGGTCTCAGCGTCTATTAGTCTTCTGCTCAAATAATATATCACACGTTCTTCCCCTTCAAACTCTTGAATTAATGCTGATCCGATAACATTATCATCGGCAGACAAATACAACTTAAAAGGTTTCCCATGTTGAGGTGGAACCAATACTGGAGAATTTACCAAATATTTTTTAATTTCTTCTAAAGCTAATTGCTGCTCTGTTCCCCATACAAATTCCTGATCGGCTTTTAATTTTAATAAAGGACTGAAGGCTTTGATCTTTCCCGACAGATTAGATATAAATCTTCGAATAAAATTAATCTTGCCGATCAAAGATTGCAACTCAGTCTTATCGGCAGGAGCAACAACCTTATTAATTGCATCAATAGATTTCCTGCTGATTTCAACACCTCTTTGATGTACCATGAAGCCTAAGAATTGACCTGCCGATACACCAAATGCACACTTAGTAGGATTCATCTTTAAACCATGCTTTCTGGTGCACTCTAAGATTTTTCGCAGATCAGCAAGATGATTCTCAAAACCTTCAGATTTGACCACCACATCATCTATGTAGATTTCAACCAATGTGCTGATGTATTTGTGGAAGATAAAATTCATAGCCCTCTGATAGGTAGCACCGGCATTTTTCAAGCCGAAGGTCATAACAATCCATTCAAATAAACCCACATGAACTGGACACCTAAAAGCAGTTTTGGAAATATCTTCTTCAGCCATGAAAATTTGGTTATAACCGGCATTACCATCCATGAAGCTAATGATCCGATGTCCAGCTACAGCATCAATCAATAAATCAGCAACGGGCATTGGATAGCCATCCATCGGTGTAGCTTTATTAAGATTCCTAAAATCAATACACACATGAAGTTTTCCATTTTTCTTATAAACAGGAACCACATTAGAAATCCATTCGGCATATCGACATTGCCGAATAAAGCCAGCTTCGATCAACCTTGTGATTTCGGCCTTAATATCAGGTAATACTTTAGGATTGCATCGGCGTGCGGGCTGCTGATGAGGCCGAAATCCTTGCTTAATAGGCAACCGATGCTCAACTATTGATCGATCTAGTCCAGGCATCTCTGTATAATCTCAAGCAAAACAGTCTTTATATTCCCTCAAAATATTAATCATTTGCTGTTTACATTGAGAATCTAGCTTGGCACTAATAAAAGTTGGCCTCGGCCTATCACCGTTACCAATATCTATTTCTACTAAATCATCAGCCGATGTGAACCCGTGACCAAGTTTTCTACCATCGGCAAATTGATCCATTAAAATTCATCTTCAGAACCGACTGTTTGGATCGGTGTGAGCTCATAATCAGCAACCCTGAGAAATTCCATGTCCCATACTTCTCCCGATATGCACTTTGTCCGTTCATAGGTCTCAGAATCAGCCGATGCGATTATATAAGAAGAATCACCAGGGATAACCTCAATCTTATCTCCAACCCACTGTACAAGGCACTGATGCATCGTAGAAGGAACACAGCAGTTGGCATGGATCCAATCCCTTCCTAGGAGCAAATTATAGTTACCTTTGCCGCTAACGATGAAGAAGGTGGTTGGTAAAGTTTTGCTGCCGATAGTCAATTCAACACATAATGCACCTTTAGCCGGAGACACATTGCCTTCAAAATCTTTAAGCATCATATCCGTCTTAGTTAAATCCTGGTCCCCTTTTCCAAGTCTTCAGAACATAACATACGGCATAATATTAATTGCCGCTCCTCCATCTATGAGTATTTTTGACACTGGCTGCCCATCAACCCTGCCTTTAACAAACAAAGCTTTGAGGTGTTGCCTTTCATCATCAGCAGGCTTTTCAAACACAGCCATCATTGGATCCAGAGTTAGTTGAGCTACTTCATCGGCAAAAACTGCTTGTTCCTTGTCATCTGCCGCCAAGAACTCCATCGGCAACATGAAGACCATGTTAACATCTGCCGATGGACTTTCACCCTTGCGTTTTGGTTGCCATACTTGAGTTGTTACCTTTGGGATGCTTTCTTTTGGGAACTGTAAATCCTCTTGACGCATACGCTGTACCCTTCTTTTTTGAGTTTTCGTCAATCCTTCAGGGCACCATTGGGGAAGCTTTGTTTTCCAAACAGGCTGATAATGCTTTGTGTTCTGCTCATCGAGGCCTATGTTTGGATCCCTGTAAAATATCCCTTCATCAGGAACCCTTTCGTTAGCCATCTCTTCAAGCTCTGCCTGACCCTTTAGAAAACAATCAATATACCTGCCAAGCCTATCATGCACACTAACTCTGCCCCCCAGCCGATCAAATGCTGACACCTTTTCTTTGATCGGCTTATTGATGCGTACCCCTTGATTACTAGAGTGATGTTGTCTCTCTGCCCGATCATTTAAATAGTAACTATTACATTCAGGGCAGGTATCGGCAGTGGGCAATTTAATGCCTTCTTCCCAGCAATGAATGAAAAACGGGCAATTCCAGTGATCTTCATGCCGACGTAACTCTTCCTGTTGTTGCCAATACCGATCCTCATGTTGTTGCCGATACCAAACACCATATGGAGCAGGCCTCAGGGGTCTTCTGGAGCTACTACCCTCATTAACAATTCTTTTCCCTTTAGTGCCATCGGCAGGTTCCTTTCCCTTTACATCATCAACAGTTATTTGATTTTTAGGGTCTACCGATGCACTTCTTCTAGCAGCCTCTGATGTTAACACTTTAGTTTTGCCTTTAGCCTCCACCATGTTTGCAGGGAACGGATGTTGATCAATTTTCATCGGCTTCTGAGCTTTTGAATTATCAAATTTGATTTTTCGGACTCGATAGCCAACTGCAACTGTTGCCTGAACACCTTGCAATCATTGGTACTGTGCGAGGTAGCATTGTGCCATTTGCAGTACCTAATCTTTTTCAACTCTTCTGCCGATGGAATCACATGATGAGGAAACATCTTAATTTGACCTTCTTGGAGCAAAAGATCAAATATCTTATCGGCTTTGGTGATGTCAAATAGAAACTTTTCTGGCTCTTTCTAACCGAAAGGACATGATATCGGCTTCTTATTTTTTACCCACTCAGCCAAGCCGATAATTGGTTCATCATCAGAGTCTGAATCTTCTGCTTCTTCTATAAAGGACACCTTTTTATTCTAATTCTTCCTAGGTTCAAAAACCCTAGTGTCCTGATCAGAAATCCTTTGCACTATATGACTCAAACTTTCAAACTCTTGTGACCCATATTTTTCTCTGATGTGTGGCAGTAACCCTTGAAGAGCTAAATCGGCTAACTGTCGATCATCAAGTACTAAATCTTAGCCTGTGTACAAAACTTTCTACCGATTCATCACTGCGTTGTCTTAATTTTGTCAAATCAGTCAGCTTCTTTTCATGTACCCCAGCAAAGAAGTACTTGTGAAATTGCTTCTCTAGATCGGCCCATGTAATAATAGAATTAGGTGGTAATGAAATAAACCACGCAAAAGCCGATCCAGACAATGATGAGGAAAACAATCGAACCGTCAATTCATCCCTGTTAGCTGCTTCTCCGCACTGGATGATGAATCGATTGATATGCTCCATTGTTGACGTATCATCTTGCCCAGAAAACTTAGTGAAATCTGGCACCTTGTACCGATTCGGAAAATGAATCGAATCATAAGATGAAGGGTATGGAGTCCGATAAGAGTAAGTATTGACCTTGGGCTGAATCCCAAATTGCTCTTTCATCACTTCTGCAATCCTATCGGTCAAGAGTGTATTCTGATCCTGCCGATGCACTGACTGGATCTCTACTGGAGGCGTTGACTGATATGCTTCTACATACCCCTGTGGCATTTGGCTTGGATGAATCGGCACATTCACAGAACCAATCTGCAGAGTAAAGTTCATCGGTTGTTTTGCCGATGCTTGTTCCTGGGAAGTTGTCTGTGGACTATACCGTTGAGTCCCCATTGCTTGGTAGCTTGGCTGAATAGCAGATTGCTGAACTGGTGCTTGCCCTGACCAACTGAGATTGTAACTCATCGGCACCTGACTTGCCGATGGCTGATAGCTTGCAGACAATTGTTGCTCTTGTATAGATGGATGATAGCCAGCATAATTGCCCTGAATTGCAGGTAATCCAGACTAAGATATGAATGGTACTATGGGCTGTTCTACAGTGGAAGCTCTCTGTTGAACTGATGGAGGATTAGTCAATGGATTCACATAAGATATCTGTTGCGGAGGCGCATAGAATCCCATTGACAATGGTTGTATAGCAGGAGGTACAGTAGAATAATGCGGCACTTGAGCCACCGGCCGAATTGGAGTAGCCGATGTCATTGGACCCTTCCCTGCTACATCATGCACTTGAGGCAGTCCTGAGTTGGCAATAGATGGACCTGGAGGCATACCGTATCCCCACCAATTAGCAGCAGTTTGACTATGTTGACCTGAAGGACCTGACATTGCCGATGCCGATAGATCTGTGCTCAACTGAGTACTGGACCTCTCTTGAGACATTAGCTCTGATCCTATCGGTGTGGCTTTAACGATGGATGATCCTGATATAACTGGAGGTGCTTCTATACTCTCAACGGCTGGAGTTGCCGATGGAGTACTGGTAGATGCCGATTCCGGCTGATGATATGCCAGCCCGACATACCCTGGTGCTTGTCGGTCCCTTAACGTTTGCACAACAGCATTGTAGATAGTATTGGACAGCACGGTGGAGTGGTTGATCAAAGCTTGATTTAACGCAGAATTAACCATCTCCTGTAATTTACAAGGGTTAGAGTCAAAGGTTACCTGCCGAGGTAACGGCAGATCTTGTTTCTGGATGACTTCTCCTCCCCTATTCATGCTGAAAGACTTCAAGCAGAGCTGCCTGTAATCCTCCATAGCTTTTTCATGGCTTGCCTCTGATCCTCCTTGAGATCTGATTCTGATATCTCGATGATGTTTTCTAGATTGATATCAGTAGGATTCTTCATGATAGATCTATTGACTTGGCCCCACCGGGCATGCCAAAAGATGTGTTGATGCAAAAAGGCGTTGGATCTGCAAACACACCGGGCTAACACCCAAGTTCGATATCAAGGCGTGCCAGTCGATTTGACCTGTTAATCGACAAGGAAAGATAACTTAAACAAGAGCTGAACGAGACGACAGCGATACGCCGGACGTCAAGGCTCAGATTGCTCGGAAAGCGGAACTTGCAAGCTCGTCGGAGATCAAGTTGATGCGGCCCGCCGATTCTTGAAAGAACTCGTTGAAAACGAAGAAAAACTGGTGACGAAGTCGTCGAAAAGTAGATTGCTTGAAAAGTAAATAAAAGTAATAGATTTGTTGTATTTGATTTGATATATCTTTAACATTGTCTCTCGGTACATATTTATACCCTGGTACTATGAGTCCTAAACAGACACGACAAAGTATTACCTAAACAAGTCTTATTTCTAAGGAATAAAAAAAATAATGACTCGTACCAAAGTCGGACTCAAAAGTAAACTATTAAAATATTGGCATAAATATTGTCAGTTTCCT
This sequence comes from Bothriochloa decipiens, assembly GCA_023333625.1. Classification (NCBI taxonomy): domain Eukaryota; kingdom Viridiplantae; phylum Streptophyta; class Magnoliopsida; order Poales; family Poaceae; genus Bothriochloa; species Bothriochloa decipiens. Next base: position 34,644,927 of record CM041647.1, on the reverse strand, counting down.
TATCCATTGCTTATGATGAAACCTCTATCGGCACGCTCCTCATCTCTGTAGATTCCATCGGCAAAACCCATCGATAATGATTCAGTTCTGCTTTCCACGTTCTTCAGCTCTGCTTTCCATCGGCAACCATGTCTCTTTCTCCATCGGCAACAGCCCTCTGGCTTCATCGGCCATGTACGAGATCAACATGTCCTTTATCGGCAATCATCCATCGGTAACTCAGAAGCAATACTGGAGAATAACCACCTTCTTGCCGATTTAGTTTAGTCTCCCGATCCTTATTGACACGTGCCAAAAAACGGTGTCAACAAATACGCTTCTGGTGAAGATAACCCACACCTTCACAGATCCCTTTAATTATTTGATAGCGCAACCCCCACCGAAGTCCAGAAGATGGCCCTATGAAGAATATTTAATTTATACAAGATAACAATTAGTTGTGATTTATATATGTAATGAGATGAGCAATCCAACATGCATATATAATATTATGCCAGTATTGTCGCCGGCAGATTTTCATCCGAGGGTGGTCAGGCTTCAGCAGCAGTGTTTGAAGAGCAACGATCACTCAAGAATCTCAAATAGGTGCAGCACAGGGCACCCACTGCCCGTGACGCTTGATGTAACAAAAGTAGAAACATCTAACTTGGGTTGGTTGCCCAATAATTATACTACTCCCTCCATTTTAATTTAGAGATAGTAGCATGAATGAGCTGAGCTACTGGCCTTGGGAGACCGACCTGACAAGCCCAACCCCGATGCCGCCACTAGCGCCGGCGACCACCACGGCGCCGGCGACACACGCCCCCTCCTCCCCATCCCCTGCCCCCTTCTCCCCCGGTACCACTGACCCATACCTCCGCCGAGGCCAGCCTTCACCGTCATCGACGACGGGATGCGCCACCGCAGCTGCCACCAAGGACACCCCCACTGGATCTGGCGATGGGGCGTCTCCAAGGGCTCCGTCGTGGGCAGCGCCGCCGTCAGCGGGCCTCGCCACCACGGCAGCCACCGAGGCCTCCACCAGATCTGCCGATGGGGCGGCTTCGCAGGCTCCTTCCCCGCCCTTGCCGCATGCGACGTCGGGGGCCCTCTCTTCACCAGCAAGTGACCAGGTGGCGGCCGGACCTGCTGCTCCGCCCGCCCAGCCAGTGGGCAACGGGCCCCATGCCATGGGGGTCGGGGCAGAGGCAGAGCCATCGTGCGTGAAGCCGGTATGCTCCACCCCTGGTGCCGCCCTTCTGTCTGCGGGCTCCGGGCCACCCACCTCAGTCGCAGATGAGACGGGGCCAGCCGTCATGGTCACGTCGTGCACATCCACCTCCGCCGGCTTGGTTACAGCTGAGCGGGGCGACGCCGGATCTGGCTCGCGCATGCCAACCGCGATGCTCTCACAACAGCATACCACGCTGGCGATCGCCGTGGAGGGTGATTCGATGGCAGTCCTCAATGAGGACGTTGTCCCCAAAAGCCGCACCTTTTCATCCGGGGGTGGGGCAGTCCAAGGCCAGTCGTTGGGCGGATGAAGACATCGTCGATGCCTCCGACACGGACACGGCTCCAATCTCCTACCTGGACGCGCTTTGCCGCGCGCCGCAGCCACCGAGGCCTGCGGTGTGGCCCGTGCCGCCCTTGCCGCACACCAAGCATCCATCTTCGAGCCATGCTAGCATGGTGCTGGGCCGCCAGGGTAAGGGCCGAAGTGCAGGAAAGCGTCGTCGGCCACGTCCACAGCTGGTGCATGGCATGCCCATTCGGCCATTGCAAGGCTGTATTCCAGTACGGCAGCACCTCGGACCACGCGTACGTGCCTCCACCCTTGGCGCCGATGGGTGGCACGAGATCCTCCTTCGACAAGATACGCTGCCGGCGGTCACCTCGATCGTGCCACCTGGGGCACATGGGGACCGGCCGGCAAGTCGTCGACCACGGAGGCACATCTCGGCCGACCTCCACGGCAAGTGCTTCAGCAGTCTCTCCTCCGTGCACTAGGTGGCTGACTGCAAGCTGCCCCAACATTGTTTGAGGTGTAAAAGGCTTCGACACCTAGCGCGTGACTGCAAGCAACCAAGGTGCACGAGCTCCCAGCACTCGGGCAACCATGTCTTCGGTCGTGCCGATAGGCCGGTCGACCTCGTTGGTTCACGTGACCTTGACTGGGACATGACGGCGACTGACATCCCCACCACCGACATTCAACGGTGGCAGAAACAGTGGTGACCACAATGTCAGAGGCATCACGAGCGGTCGACAGGTACTGTGCATGCAGCACCGGCTGTCACGTCTGGGCACGACGCCCCGTCCGATGAGATGGGCTGCACCCAGCCTGACGCCGACAACGACCGCACTTCCTTCCTCGAGCCTGACCCGCTGGTGGAGATCCTCTATGTGCGCTTTGGTCCCCCTCCGATCATTCCGGACCCGATGCTAGATGAGCTAGCTGCCCTGCTCGTCCCTCCACCAGTGGCGCGGCAAGATCCTGACTGCCTGTCTCCCAGCAGGCATGAACCGCTGGGGGACCCTACGTCGACGGCCCCTCAGTGCACGGTAGACCATGAGTCGCCCCCACGATCTCCCATGAGGGGCTCGTCGAGGGGCGCTACGGCGCTATCCGAGGAGGACTCGCCTTCACCGTCTCCTAGGGAGGCCGCGCGGCGGCTAGCCAAGTTCGTCGAGGAGGTCTAGGTGGTGAGACCGCCACCCCTCACCAGTTCCTCCCCGAAGCAAAAGACGCCGCCCAAGCGGTCCTGGCCCAAGCGGAGCAAGCGGATTGCAGCTCAACGGATGGACCATATCCCGGCGTCCAAGCGTGGCGAGGTACTGCTCATGCGGCGGACGGGGCTCTTGGAACCCTCAGCACCGCCCACCTCTATGTCTAAGCGCGCCTACGACTCCCTCTTCAAGGGCGACATGTTGTCTAAGGACACTGAGGCTTTCGACGTAGCATTTCCTGCTTGTAGAGGCAGGCGCGCTTAGTTAGATTGATCCTCGTGAATCCTAAGGTTGTTTTATTCAAAATATAGCCTCACTGTCGGTTGGGCCGCAAGCGGCTGCTCTTGTAATTTGACATTCTCTTCTTCTAATACAAAGATATGCACACTTGTGCATATTCGCGAAAAAAAAGACATAGTAGCATGAATCTAGCTAGGTGCATATATAGTAAAAACTATATACGTAGAAAATTTCAAATGGTTTACGATTTGAACAAAAAGGAATACTACTAGGACCAATTCTTTGCTAAAATTTGGTACTGTGTGTCACAATTTGCAGCAAAGCAACGTTCACTTTAATTTATTTGCTAATTACAATGCAAAAGTTATTAAATATGAACTTGCCACCATATTACTTGACAAATTGACCAATCGTTTTTTGAAACTTTATGTATTGTTCTAGGACAGTGAAATATACAAATACACTTTCGTTTTACATACTTCTTTATTTGATAATGCACTATTATATTATTAATTCTCTTTGAACAAGAAAGGATGGCAAAACAGAATAATGCAGCGTACCCAAAATGCAGTGATAAAAAGACACAAGAATAGAACAATGCAATGAGAGAGAGACAACAAGTGCATTTTCTCTTTATAAGAATACATAATGCTCAAATATTTAGTTTATCTGGGAAAATATATAGAGCTTAAAACATTTGCCATTTTAAAACTACGGATTTATGGCTCATCTTACTGGTAACAAAGTTGGCAAGGCTCCCTTTACTTAGGAATTCAAAGCAAAACAACATGTTCCGCTTGTCTAGCCAGACATTTCTTCCTTCATGCCGATATACTTTGTGCTGCGTTTCATAACAGTAGCCTAGTAACCGTACTATGTTTCTGTGCTTCACATTTGTGAGACAATCAACCTCATGCAGGAAATCCTTCTCTTGAATCCCAATAAACATGTTATCATGAAGCTTCTTAACAGCGACAATCCCATTCTTATTAAGCGCTCCCTGCAGTTCAAAACATTGTTGTCACTTGTCAGCATAAGTTTAATCCGATGGAGCTCCAAGTTGCTAGCTTAAGTGCAGTGCACACACATATACGTACGTACCGTATAAACAGATCCAAACCCACCACTGCCGATTCGTTGATCATCAGAGAAATCTTGTGTGATGGCCTTGAGGAACAAGAAAGGTAGGTCGATTGGAGCCACAGTTTCATCAGCTAACGCCTTCTCTAAGGCAAGACAAATACTGTCGTGGTAGTTCTCCATCATCAGTTAAGTACATACGATGGATCAGAGTTGGAGGCTTCCAACTTCAGTGGATGTATAACAGTAACAATTGATAGATCATGTTACTGCTGCATGCTGCTTTGAATTGGTGCAAGAGGCGAATGAAAATAAGATCAACAGATATGGGAGAAACACCTTCAAGATCTGTGAAAGACACAGACAATTTCTTAATTGGCAAAAAAAGAATATGAAAGCCAACCCATCCCAATCAAATACTCGATCTCCTACAGCCGTGACAAAATTAGCAGAAGCAGCGATATATAGCTAGACTTACGACATGATTAATCAGAGGAAGTATAGTGTCAAGAGATTGTTAGCCCACAAAGCTTCGAATGAAACATACTCATCATTGTATCCACTACACGGGGCAGGGGGCAGGCAACTCGTAGCGGCGTAGGAGTATATATATACACAGACGAAACAAGGACCTGCCACAACTTGTTATTCTCTAGAGCAGGAACACATGGATGCCAACCATGAATAACGCAGAGTAGGTAGCTGCAGCTTTTTCTAATACCATGTAGTAGTAGTCCGAAAAAGAAATCAGCCAAAGAGATCCGGTGACTTTTCTTCGGCAAGTCAAAACAAGTTCCAAAGGATTAGGACGTACACCCTCAACAGTATATGAGCACCAGCTCTAAGATAACTTTTCTAATGATGTTAGCTTTTAGCAATAGCAGATAATATCATTAGGCCCACATGACAACCTCACATGACCTTAAAATGTGTGTATGAGACTAGCTCTCGATTAAGTGATAGTTTTTTTCTCTTTTCTATTAAAATGTGAAATAAAATGCTTAGAGCTAGCTCATAAGTCATTGTTAGAGCTGCCCTTACCAATGTTTCCACCTGGTCTTTTTCATCCGTGATGTGAAGGGGCTATTATTGTTCCATGTGAACCACACCGCCCGCCACCCCTCGGAGTGCTCTCACCCAGCGAGTTGTGTCCACAGAGGAGGTCCTCTCAGACTCTGGCGTGAGGAAGCCCTAGCGACGAGATGTGGTAGAAGAGCGCCACCGCCGAGATCCAGTAGACAAGGGCAGGGCGAAGCTAGCCTATATGGCTACTGGGGGTCTTACGTACGTATTACACAATGGGGTTAAGAGTAGTGGTCAGCAATGATCAACAATAGTTCTCTATAGGATTTGTAGAAATTTACAGTGACCCCGATGGCAAAGGCTTGCTTCGCCCCTGCGGTTAAGGACAGGGGGTGCCACCTCTATTAAGCGGAAGTTGTTCATTTAAAGCCACTAATTTAGGTCCAATCAAATCACACCTCCATAAAATTGTTTCAGAAACATGAAAAGTAGGTTGATTGGATCCATATTTTCATCAGCTAACGCCTTCTCTAAGGCAAGATATCTACTGTCTAGTAGGAGTTGGATCAGACACAATGGATATATCAGAATTGCAGGCAGATGCTCACTCTTCTAGGTTCAGTGGATCTAACAATAACAATTGACGGATCATGTTACTTCTGATTTGAATTGTGTTAAGAGGCGAATGAAAATAAGATCAGCAGGGGTATGGAAGGAGAAACATCGTATGCTAAAAAATCTCTGAAAAGAGAGATAATTTCTTCATTGCCTAGCAAAGAATAGAATAGGTAACCTACCCAACAACTCAATCAAACACTCGATCGATCTCCAGCTGCTGTGATAAAGTTAATTACCAGAAGGGGCAAAATCTGGCTAGACTACGATATGATTAATCAGAGGGAAGCAGAAGGTGTTAAGAGTTTGTTAGCACACAAAGCAGCTTCGATATGATTGAAGTGAAATATTATCATTATACATTCCACCACGGGGCATGTAACGCGTAGGAATACTCTCCTATATATACATAAGAGAGAAAAAAAACAAGGAGACCCGCCAACTTTTGATTCTCTCGAACAGAGCAGGAAGGAATCAGTGAGGGAGATCCGTCAAGGCGAACAGTCAGTCAGTCTTTGTCTGCTTTGTTAACATATTTGCCTGGCAGAAGTCCTGCCAATGATTTTCCAAAAAAATATGTATATATATTTGTAAGGACATATACTCTTTTCCCGAAAACAGATCAACGTACCGACAGCTATAGCTAGTCACATGGGCATCCGAGGTTATGTACAAAAGAGATTAAGTATATCAGTTGTAAAATTGTATCCTCCCGTCCAGCATAACAACCTTAGTGCGAACATATGGCTTTTCCATAGCCATTGTGTAGTGGTTTTTGGTGATAAGCGATTGTCAACATGCCAACACAATGGCGTGTGTGGGTATGTGTCTCTAACCGTGGCACGCGGATCGTGTTGAACAATGGTGTCTCTCGGCTTGTGGTGTGCAGGTGTGGAGTCTAGAGGCGGTGGTCGATGGTGTGGTGAAGATTAAGTAGGGCGTATCGTGCTGACGGACCGGGTGCAGTGAAGGGAGAATGTGAGGTTTGGACCGTGGGACCTGAAGGCCGGGCAGCCAGCCACGGTGGCTGACACTTAGGACATCGACAAGCGCAAGTGTACACGGTGGGGGATGTGTACGGGTTACGCTACTCGTGGTGGTTTGGTGGTTTCGCCTCAAAACCATCAGCGGGGGATGCGTACGGGCTACGCTACTCGCGGTGGTTTGGTGGTTTCGCCTCAAAACCATCGGCGGCGGGTTTCGCGGGTTTGTGCCTTAAAACCCGGTGGAGGTCCCGATGCGGACGGACAGTACGTGATAGCATCGGGGAGATCGCGTGGAAGCGAGGCTACCGGTGAGGAGGCGCGGTGGCCGTCAGATCACAAGAAGCCTGGACTGGACCATAACGCCCCTGGCTAAGTGGTTTAGTCTCTATGTATCTAAGGGCAAAAAGAGAATGTGTAATAGGCCCTATAAATAAGGATGAGGGGTTCCCCTACCTCCTCACCTCTTTACCTCTTGCAGTTTTATTTTCTCCTTGCTAGGTTTTCCCCTTCTCTAGTGTGCTTGGTGAGAGAGAGGTCCATGAATTCTTGAATTCGTGCTTCAACCAAGGGTGTTGGGAACTGAGACCCCTAATCCTCACTGTTTCCTCTAGGAGTAAAGATTTGTTTGTGTTCATGTGGTGATTGATTTGTTCATCCCGATTGCTCTTTTCCCCCTTAGAGAACTACATGATTTCTTCGATTCTTTAGTGTTTTGATCCATTCTTTTTGTGCTGGATTAATCTATGACGTGAGTGAAAGGTTTCCACTGAAGGAAATCGGTTGATTCCTCACGAGATCAGAGATCCATGCATTTCTTGCTCTAGGTCTCCTCAAGAATGATTTTTCCTCCCCTTTTCGATTTCTCTCGATTTTCTTGGAATTGAGTATTGATGCCTTGAAGATATCTTCTCAACACTCCCAGGAACCTCTCTGCCAAGTTTCAAGTCAATCGGAGTCGATTTGATTCAGTTTTGGTCTTGGATTCGTTTGTTCCAGAATTCTGCCCGCTGATACCGGACAGGTCCGACCTCAACCCGGACATGTCCGGTATTTCCAACGTTTGATTGTGTTGGAGTTTTAGGCTGAAATTTTATGGAGACCTTCCTTTAGTGTCTAGAAACTTAGATTAAAATTTCATAATTTTTAGACGCCGTTTAATGGGGTTTTGGAATTTTCTCCCATAATACGCTGTGCTGTCAGGAATTACGGTCCTTATCCGAAATCAGGTCAGACATGTCCAAAATTTGCGAGGTAAACCCATATCGAACATGTCTGGTATCAACTAAGACTTGCCTACCACGATCATTTATTGAGCCGAGGACCTAAAGTTTTGAAAAAAATTTTAAGGTTCTTATTCACCCCCCTCTGGTCGCCTGTTCCGGTCGTTTACTTAGTTGTCGTCGATAAGGACGAATCAAACAAATGTACTATATGTCTCGCATAATTGAAGAAGTACAACTGGTCTCTGCTAGAAACAAGTGTGCACATGGTAGGTTAGTAATCTGCAGAACCATATATGTTAAATTGACGGAGTCCTAACTAAAAACATATAAGTGTTTATAGCCGACCTGTTTGCTACTTGCATTTATGGCAATACTAATTTGTTTGCTTTCAGCAAAGAATATGTTCGTTTAGCAAACAAAAGAGTAGGTTCTGCCAGCTCCGTGAGACAAATGTATTATTCCCCTTTGTTCTAACTACCACTTGCTCGTGGGGAAGCAAAGGGATTTTTGGTTGGCAACAACTGCAGGAATCTTAGTAATCGGATCGGACGCCGAATGGACGATCGCCTGCTGGTGCTGGCGTTTTGTCCTCTGGCCGATGCTGTTAGGCTGGCTGCTGGGGACCGCCTTGTGCAGCAGGGTTGGCGCCGGCGCGTTGGGCGGCGGAGAAACGCGGGGGCAGAAGCCGCGGGGGTCTGAATCTGGTGACCTTCGTCCATGTGCCCGGTGGCGAAGACACAGCGGCCGAGGCGCCGAGCGATCGTCCAAAACGTCGTCCGGCACGGCGAGAAATTGACTTCACGTCGGAAATTCTCCTCTAGAATCTCAATCCTGTTATGAAGTTTCTTCACAGCAACGACCGTCCCATTTCTCTCCCTGCGGTTGACGACACGATTAATCATTTCTTTTTTTTGAGAAAGACACAACTAACCATCATGCGTATAAGGTTGTAGATGTGAGCCAAGTTGCCAGCTTGATGGCGCACATACATGTAGACCGGACTGGGCTTGAAAGAGTCCGTCAAATCGAATTTTTTTTTTTTTGAAACTTGCTGTTGCCGTGCTGGCCGTCTGCACTGCCACGCCTTCTGCTATTTTTTTTTTCTGAAAGATAGGGCCTTCTGCTATTTGGCAAACGAAGTGAAAATTGTATGGCTTCTGCTGCTTAGCAGATTGAAATTTCTGGATCCAACGTGTCTATGTTCTGGAAGTGGAATAAACACAATAAACTCTAAGTAAATATGTGAAGTGTTCTTAACATAACGTAGAAAACCTAGTGATCAATAAATTCCAAAGTACGACTTACTGAAAAGGGTAATTAGATATAAATCAAATTGCATCCCGAAAAATGTAAACCAATGTCGCATAACTTGAGCGGCCGGCAAGGCTGTGGCCAGCCCTAGGGCGCCCGGCGTGTGGTTGCCTGCCCGCACATCGAGGCCGCGGGATGGAGCCTGGACGAGGCCGCAAGATGGTTCCTGGACGTCCGCCGAAGGGAGCAGAACGCCCGCCGCCGTCGGTGGCTCGCCGCGACGGCGGATCACCGGGGAGAGGCGCCACCATGGTGGGGCAGCGGCGGAGTTGAGAACAGGCACGCGCGAGTCGAAGAGTCGCGGTCGAAACCTCGATCCAACTGGAAAGAGGAAACGTCGATCTAAGTGTACAAAGGCTGAAGGGCAATACAGTCATTAAGTGAAAATACATGTATTTTGAATTATCAAATTTGATTAAAAGGGCCTGGAATCTCATTAGAGCTTATAAACAACGTCTGGTGTCCTATTTCGGAGAAACCTATAGTAGGAGTCAGAAACCAATTCTTTAAAGTCATATAATAGCCATTTTCTCCGTGCTAAGGGCGTCACCATCCTGTTATGTTGGAGGCAGCGGGCGACACAGCCACGGCCACAGTCAAGGCAGCTACGGAGCTGGTGGCAACGGCACGGCCACGGCCACAACCAATAATTGTTGCAGGGATTCGGTTGTACAAACTGAAACCTAGACTGAGCAGAGGGCTTCACTGTGATGTGCCTCCACATCCCCATGTCAGTACAAGCAGACAAGGGTTCGTTTGCCAGACAGACTGTGGATCTCACTGAAAAAACAAGCTCAGATTTTGACAACCAGAAGCAAATTCCCTTGCATTCTGCCTGTTTAGACTTTTATCAATGTAACATGTACACTGACCCAAAAAATGCATCACAGAAATGACAAACCAGGTAGTTACAATCACAGGACTCTACACCCCCACCCCACCCCCACCCACTAAGCCACCCACCAGTTAAATTACAAACCCATGGACCAGAAACTAACCACAATGTTTAGGAAGGAGCTAGCAGCATGTCTCAACATAAACCTTTTTGAGCCGCGAAAGGAAGCGGAGCTGAGAGGGTCTTCCAAGGTTTCGTGTTCTTCTGCCACTTCTCTTCGAGCTGCGACGCCTCATGCAACATGTCCGTAGAGTCGCTCTGCATATTCAGCTTTGAGAGCGCAACAGCTTGCATGTAGAACGCAGTTGGCCAATCTGGGTGCTGGACTTGTGCTTGCATTGCATCACGGAGGGCAGCTTCAGGTTGGTCACACATGAGGTGGCACAAGCTCCGCCTTGTGTACACTGTTGATGATACCATCATCCACGTATATATCAAGAAACTGCAATATGACAAATAGGTAGCAAGGTGAATTGGCTGCATTCTAGCAGTTTTCTAGAATATCAATGTGTTCCTACTGTAATAATCACCTGTGTAATCGTGCTATAAGTCAATAAAGTCAGGTGGGGAGTAATCCCCCGTTGAAGTTCTCAAAAAGAAAAAAATGTGTTTCCTGATATAACTAAGATGTGGCACCTGTTGTAGCAATCTATAGCTGCCTTAAAATCTTTATGACGAAAAGCAAAGTCTCCACGTTTCCTCGCTTCCAGCATGTCCCTCATCTGCTGTGTCCATTCCAGGAACGATACCTGCAATAAAGACACCATTTTCCTTAGATAATACTATGTTGAAAAGTCAGCGGACAGCAACAGAAATGCTCTGATATTTACCTCATTAGTGCCTTCATCATCCCTGTTATGTCTATTCACTAGAATCTTATGGATAGCTGTCAAATCCATCCTAGAACAGGCTTCACCCATGGGGGAAAGAGGGTGTTGTGGTTGTGGAGGGGGAGGTGCTTCTTCATACTTTGGAATGCCAAGCATCTCATAGGATGGTACCTGTTTGTCATTTAAAAATGGAAATGTAGCACACATAAGTAAAAACAAAAAATTGCCTCCTCACCAAAAGATATTCAATGGAAGCCACGAATCGATGCCGGAGCACAAAAGGAATTTTAATTGAGAAGAATAAAAATGTAACTGTTACCTCTTATTTTATTTGCAAGGGATCAAGTACAAAAACAAGCTTTTTTTTTGCGAAAACAAAAAAAACAAACCTTTTAGTATTAAATACACAGGTATTTTGTGAAAGGGCTTCTGTATCACCCAGAAACTAGGAAAGAAATAGTTACTAGATTAGTGTAACTGATATTACCTGCTCTGAAATATCCGTTTCATTAAACCTACAAATAATATCCTGTATATCAGGCCTTCTGCTTGGATCATCGTGCATGCAATCTACCCCTATCTCAGCACATACTTTTACTTGTTCCAGCAGTTGACTGCTCTTTGATGTCCCAAACGTGTTCGTCCAACCTTCAAGCACCTACCATGGTCACAATTAAAGTGCTAAGAAATATATCAGGGGCCACCATTTTAAGATAGGGAAGCAAAGAGATTTGCAAACATTGTTAGTAGTGTAATGAATAGCAGTTAACAAACTAGCTCAAAAAACATAGCCATTATGTCACAATATATAGAAATATAATTAGTATTACCTTGTCAACATTGGGGCATTCCTTACATCCCATCAGAATCTCTATGATTATGACGCCGAGACTATATATGTCTGTCTTAAATGTGATTCTTCCGCATTTTAAAAAAATTCTGGTGCCATATACCCCCTACATGAAAATTTAATATAGTGAGAATAAGCAGGAATATAATGCAACAGAGCTGGTTGATGCCTGCCAATACAAATGGTGGAAGTCCCAGAGAGATTTAGGTAGCCTACAATGATCCAACTTTGTTTTCAGTAATAATCTTGCTTTGGTTTTCACTGAAGCTTCTCGATACACCAAAATCTGCAATCCTAGGCACCATGCTATCGTCCAGTAGTATAATATCAGGTTTGAGATCCATGTGAATAATACACTGTTGGTGAAGATAACCCACACCCTCACATATCCCCTTAATTATTTGATAGTGCATCATCCACTGAAGTCCAGAAGATGCCCCTGTGAAGAATATAGATACAATATGTAGATGTCATCAGACAAGCAGTCCAACATGCATATGTCAGCGTTGCCACCGGTAGATTGAAGAGCAAGGGTTTAACAGCAATGATCACTCGAATCTCAAATAGGTGCAACACAGGGCACCCATGTCCGCGACGCTGATGCAACAAAACATCCAACTTGCACTATGCCAGATTTGCCTACCACGGTCACATCCAATCATGGGATTTGAATCCAGCAGTGTCGGGCTCGCTCTATCACTGCTGGTTCTAAAACCTGGCAGTGATGAAAAGTGATAGAGTATTAAAAAAGATGTTTTTCCAAGATTTAAATTTAAACTCAGGACCTCAACGTTCATGTTCTATCGAGCGTCCAAGAGTTAAACAATGATAGTGTATTCTATGCTAGTGTTGGTTGCTTTCGTATTATGCAATGTCAATATACTATTCCCTCTATTCCAATGATAGCAATAACTATATACCTAGATAAGTTCAAACGGATTATGATTTAGAATGAAGGGAGTACTACTAGGACCAATTTCTGTGCTAAAATTTGGCATGGTGTCTAAAATTTGGTAATGGTGTCGTAATTTGCAGCAAGGCATCGTCCACTTTGTTCGCTAATTACTATGCAAAAATTAAATATGAACTTGCTAACATATCAGTTGACAAGTTGGGGGGTGCGCAGATATATTTTTTTGACAATCATTATTTCAACTTTATGTACCTAGTAGGACATTGAAATTTAAAAATACACTTTCGTTTTACATACTTCTTTGATTGTGCACAATTATATTATTCCCTTTGAGCAAGAGAGGATGGCAAACATAACAATGCAGCGTAGCCAAAGCGCAGTGATAAAAGTACACAAAAACAGGACAAGTCAATGAGAGACAACAAGTGCATTTTCTCTTTATAAGAACATGCAATGTTCAAATATTCCTTTTATTTTTCCAGGAAAACATATAGAGGTTAAAACATTTTCTATATAACATCGACACACTTATGGCTCAACTTACCGGTAACGTAGTTGGCAAGGCTCCCTCTACTTAGGAATTCAAAGCAAAACAACATGTTTCGCTTGTCTACCAAGACATGTCTTCCTTCATGCTGATACACTTTGTGTTGCGTTTCATAACAGTAGCCTAGAAACCGTACTATGTTTCTGTGCTTCACATCTATGAGACAAGCAACCTCGCATTGGAAATCCTTCTCTTGAACCTCAATCTTGTTATGAAGCTTTTTCACTGCGACAATCCCATTTCGAAGTGCTCCCTGATGCAGTTCATAACATTGCTGTCAGCATGTGAGTTTAATCTGTGACCATGATGGGGATCCAAGTCAGCAGCTTAAGTGCATATATGTACCTTATAAACAGATGCAAACCCACCACTGCCGATTCGTTGTTTATCAGAGAAATTGTCTGTGATGGCCTCCAGGAACCAGAAAGGTAGGTCGATTGGAGTCACACTTTCATCAGCTAACGCCTTCTCTAAAGCAAGACATATAATGCCTTGGTAATTGTCCATCATCAGTAACTAGAGTTAGACATCGTACGATGGATAGAGTTGGCGGCAGATGCTCAATCTTCCAACTTGTGTGGATCTAACAACAACAACTGATAAATCACGCCACTGTTGTCTTGAATTGTGTAAGAGGCGAACGGAAATAAGAACAATAGCTAAATATGGGAGGAGAAACGGCGTATGCTAACAAATCTCTCATGAAATCCTTCATTTGCAAGGGGAAAAAAGCATAACCAAACCCAATCATAAACAATACTCGATCTCCAGCAGTGACAAAATTAGCAAAGTGAGCAAATCTAAGCTAGACTTATGACATGATTAATCAGCGGACGGAAGGTGTTAAGGGGCTGTTTGGATCCTATGAATTGATTCTAGCAATTGCTTTCCAGGGAATTAAATTGCACAGAATTTGATTGGAATCTAGCATTCTTGTTTGGATGTACATAGAATCTATTTCCAAGAATTAAACTACAAAACATGTTTGGATTAAATAACATATGAGTAATATCTGAGGAACCCTGTAACTAAACTAGCGGGAATATCTGAGGAATTCAATACCTGCTAGGCGGATAACCGAGGCTGAAGGACCGTTCGGCAAAAGACAAGGCGGACCTGGCTGGAACCGTCAGCAGAAGATAACGCGGATCTGGCCGGAAGCTCCCCTTGCTGAGCAGGAAGCAGGGAACAGACAGGATGGGAGGTGGAGGATGGGGTCAAACCAATAGCTATGGCGTCGTCGAGTGAGGCGAGAGGCGTCGGAGGAACTGGGGAGGAAGCTTAGCACCTGGGGAGGAAGCTTAGCGCCAGAGACCGAAAAGTTCAGCAGTTTTTTTTTTTAAGGAAACGCGGTGGGTTCGTCTAGGTCCATATTGACGTCCGGTCGGCCCTAGTTATTTAGGTCTGGTTTAGAGTGTGAGAAGTCAATATTTTTTTCACTGTAGTTCGTTTGTATTTAATAATTAGTATCTAATTATAAACTAACTAGGTTTAAAAATTCGTCTCATGATTTATAACTAAACCTTGTATTTAATTATTTTTTATCTATATTTAATGTTTTATACATACATATAAAGATTAATGTGACGAAGAGAGTAAAAAAATTTTAACTTTTCAAATGTATCTAAACAAGGCCTTGGCGCAAGAGATCGTCCGTCAGTCGCTGATGTTGCTGTTTTCGTGTTTTGGCCCGCTGGTCCAAACCTTGGTCAGAGACGACCGATGAGCCACACGGCTAGGCCCTCAGTAAAATTTCTGGAGTTCCTAAAACAAGTAAAATTTCTGCATCCACACAAATCTGAAATCTCCTTAATAACCTCAAAATTAGCTGCTCCTGTATAAAAGTTAATTATGCAAAGGAACATGATTCCAATCATACAATCTCGTCATTGGTGTGCGTCTCCGCTATAACATACTCCCTCTGTCCCATTAAGTTTATCGTTTATTACTTTTATACTTCATATTTAACCATCCGTATTATTCAAAAATTTTATACAAATAATAAAATAAATCAATTAATATTAAAGTATTTTTGATGATAAAATAAGTCGTAAAAAATAAATAATATTTATATAAAAATTTTGAATAAGACGAATAATTAAACAAGATGGCACGGAGTCTAAAGTGATAAACTCAATGGGACGGAGGGAGTACGTTGCTTCTACACGATAATTCTCTTTATCTTAAAAAAAAACCATGCATCTTACGGTCTAATTTGTCACAGTTATCCTTCCGTAGTATGCATGTCGCTGCGCATGGTGCACATGGTATAATGGTTTTTCTCACAATAAAAACGAATCAGCCAACTTATCAACCGCATAATCCATCAGCTGAATAGCTCGAGGTAAAAATTAACAAAGTGATAACCAATTTCGTGGATGTATTTTGCTGGAGCTTCCAACCTCTGTGCATGTTCTTAATGCTGACTATCGACACTTAAAATTTTCCCCGTACCAGTTTTAAGATAGTATCATGGCACTTCTCTCTTTTTGCCATTAACAGCACAACGCAGACAAATAAATTAATTTAATCATCGATGATTCTTGTGTTCTTTTTCGGCGTCAACACTGGCATGCTAATGACTCCATATCAATTTCCATAACTTCTATTCCCTCGTCGGTTCCAATCACGAGCCTTCACAATCAAGATGTTCCAGATTCAAACTTGAAAGTCAAAATGCGAAAAGAAAAAAAAAACAGAAGATAAGTCAATTCCCAACTGGCAAATCTGCATTTTAGTGCTTGGTAGCTAAACTATAAGAGTAATACGTTAGGACCAATCCGGAACTTCTTCAAAGTTCAAACGGTACGTTCGTGTGTCCTACACCGATTGTGTAGGGTGGTGTTAGACCTCAAGTTATGAAAAAAAATAAATCATTGTGACCATGCGATAAAATGATAGGTTTTGTCAAAAGAAATCTATCCATTTTTTCCCTATGCGGAAAAGGATAACACTTGTTTTTAGTTGACAGAGAAATAAGTGGTCAAATTTGTCGATGAATGTTTGCATGTCCTCATTTTTTCAATATGGACTATAAATGACGTTTTCTCCCTTTTTTTTATCAAACTTCGCATGGAAAACCAGCATGTTAAGTGAATCATGATTTTAAAAAAATGACCCTTTTATCACTTCGCATGAAAAACCCAGCATATGAACTGAACCATGATTTAAAAAATAGTTTCAAAGTTCAGGGTTCAGTTCTAGGTCAATCTTATAGCCTATAGGGTTCAGGCGGGCGAAGGACCATAGTCGGACAGGCGAAAGCATAAAAGTTGAACTCATAACCCGAGGAGTGTTAATCAAGCCTCCTAACTAACTTAGCAGGAAGCACTTTTACTAATTCTTATTTAGAGGAGGCTGCAAGCCGATTAAATGCTAAGATGGAGGAGAGAAGAGAGGAAAGAGAGGAGAAACGGGTTATAAGCTTACAACCGACCACAGAACTAAGATACTCTGTGAGATAGATAAGTAGACCCTTTATTAATTATGAAGAGGCAACCATTATATTTTTTTGAGCTACCGCAACCACTGTATGAGTGGCCTAAGAGAAGGCTATAAAGAGCCTTACAGCTGGCTTACTGGCTATATCTTAATACTTGCTCTTAGGCAATCTATGGGTCCCTTTATTCACAAGTATAAATGATAGCATTGTAAATGAGCAAAGTTACTAGTAGCTATAGTGGAAGATAATGAATTATATACCTCTTTGAGCCTACGAATCCAAGATTTCTGATCCTAGAGCCATACGTGCAGCCAATAGTTTTCTCAAGCCTGAAACTTAGGAAGTATCACGATTAGTGTTGTGTGTATCCTTCGTCATCAATGCAACACAACATACGGATCAGAATAAATCAGTTACAAACAATAGTACAAATCTGCACATCTATGAAGAAATTTTAGTGACGAAGCAAAATCATGTCATAGAACAAAGCATAACTATATCGAAATTTTTCAGCGATCACAATATTGACTACAAGTTTAAATCGAGTATTTGAGACCCTAAACAAATTTAAATAAAAAAGTTGTCAACTACAAAGTTTTATAGCTTTTCGAGATCTATACAACTTTTATTTTGGTCATTTCTTCATCTAAGATTATTTAAAAAATTCAAATTTTAATACTTAATTTTTAACATCCGGCGTCTCTTTAGATTTGAAGGGTTGGCTCTATATTGAACCGCCACCAACTACCCTACAAATCTGCTCAATTGAGAACCATTTGTGACTATATTCTGATGACCATTTTAAAAAGTTGTTGAATGGTGTTTGTTTTTAAAAATACTCTATTCCTAGCAATTAGGATTGGTATAAAGAGTCTCTTAGAGTTGCTCTGAGGATACTTTCATTCATCATGCAAAACTTGAAATGGCCCAAAGGGTGTAAAGGCCTAACAAACCTAGCATTGATGTCATATAGGGAATAAAAGTTAAATTGGATGTTAAATAAAGATGCCATTTTCTAACTGTTTTCTGTAACACCTCTGGTGTTATATTAACTAAAACATGTCATGTCATCATATGCATTGCAAAGCATTCATGATTAGTTCGCCTTTGATATGCATTAACTAAAATAAGTTTATATTTCATAGATTGCTTGTGTTTATACAATGTTGTGTCACATGAAATCATAAAACCCTACCTTCGATTGTCATCTCAAATACTTAGTTTATATTCTATGTACTTGAGGTGTAAACCATGTTTACACTAGTCAAGCATAGTATATAAATCTAAGTCCAACTCTTAAAAGTAATTTCCATATTTGAAGTTGAATTTGGATTTCAAAGCTTATTCCCAAGTCTTGCAATTCAAATTTAAATTCAAATTGGAAAGCTGTAAAATGTTTTTCAAAAGTTAACTTGGTCAACCAAGGGTACTATTGGGTCATTGACCTAAAAATGTCCTTGGATGATGTTTGTGATCACTAATGACCAACCAATTAAATTAGAAACCAAATCGAGTTTGAGTTCGGTTTCAAATACCCTTTATTTCAAAATCTGATTTTATCCTCATTTCTATAATTCAAAATCTATAACGAATTTGGGTATACTCTAAAAATATTATTTGTAGATCTTAACAAGAGCTACAATAATGGTATATAAAGTTTTTTAAGTTTCTAAAAAATTTTAAATAACTTTGAAAATACAGTTTTCTAGCATTTGTCATCTTTTGATTTTAAAAGTATAATTCAAAATTTATGCATAATTTGAGAAAACTTTATATATGAAACATGTTTGGTTTGCAATGTTAAACATTTTATAGTTTTGAAGATTTTCAAGTTTTATTAAAAATCAAAAGTAATTTCAATTATTTATTTCTAGGGTTTTATTCTCCTTTTAAATTTGAATTCATATTTCAAATCTAAACAGAATTTGAGGATGCCAGTCGAATGAAAAGTGTAGCTCTTAAAAAGTTATGCAAATTCTATTTTTGGAGATTTTCAAGTTATTATATGAATTTTAGAGTAATTTATTATTTTTTGACAAATGACATTTCTATAATTATCAAGAACAGCACCGAGACCTATGAACGGACGCCATTGCCGACTTCTCAAGCCGCGCCGCCGTCCACCGCCGCACATGCCGGTGTGCTGCTACCGCCAGCTCATCTCCCGCGCGTGAAGCATCATCGTCACCGTGTCACTCGCTCGTACCTCGCCCCTGCCCTATAAATAGGTCGGCCACCGCCTCTTTTCTTCCTCTTTTCCTCCCTGCCGCTGCCGCCGATGACCTTGCTCCGCCGCTCCAATTCGCCGTCGTCGATCCACCACTGTCCAATTGCTTTTGCTAGAAGCTCCGCCTCGACCTTGCGCTTCTTCTGAGCCAGCTAGTGCCCGCCCTCATCGCCCATAGCGCCCACACGCCGTCATCTTCCTCGCGGCCGGTCGCCGAGCCGCGCGAGCTTTCTCGCTGGCCACCACTGCCAAGGTTGAAAATATATTTTCTTTAACCTTCCTATCATGTTCTCCATGCTATCCTGCCCCTCATGCGTATCTTGGCCGGCTTGATGGTGCACAGGAGTCTCTGTGACGCGAACCTTGCCGTCAGAGCGCCGCCACCGCCATCAGCGCCACCGTCCGCAACCCGACTCAGCCACTCCGAGCTTTCATCTTTTTCGCGTCGTAGGGTCACTCACCAGAACCGTGGTGATCTCCTGCGCCTCTCCATTCCTTCAATTTCATCTTTCTTGCGTCGTAGGGTCCGGCTGCAGTGACTCGCCGCCGGCATTGTTTGCCAGCGCCGCCGCATGTGCAGCCGTTTGAGTTATGGGTCACGACTAGCTTCATCTTCTGGCTTAATGAGTTCGCGTTGATGTCCTGCACTTGCCTGCACGCTCGCCGTCGCCGGAGAAGCTCTGGTGAGCCCATGCCGCCGCGCCGCCATGGCCGCCGGCCAGTGCGCCGCCGTCGCCCCGCCACTCCATTAGCCAGCCCAAGTTGCTCCCCGTGCCGACATGAACCTATAAAGCCAACTCCCATCGCCGAAAACCTCGCCGCCGGCGAGAAATCGCCGGTCAACCGTCGCGTCGCCGTCGGTTAGCGCGGGGACACTGTGCTTATTTTCTTTTTTCTATTTCCAGAAAATGATTTAAATGCTATTTTCTTTGAAAAATCATAGTAATTCATATATAACTCCAAAAATTCTGAAATTTTTTGTGTATGTTCTTTATGATGTTATCTACCTAGGAAAAATATGAAATACCAAATTTGAGTACTTTTGCATATATTAAATTAATTCTTTTAATTGAAAAATGGACCTTCATATGTTAAAATTAGTCCTTTTAATTGAAAAATGGACCTTCAATTATTTTTAATAAATAAAATAATTGGCTTTTATTTTTGAAACTTATTTTGCTACCTAATTAGACCAAGAGCTTTTCAAAATAAAATTTTGGACTCAATTAAATAATTTAATTTTTATGCCTTTATTTTATGCTTTTAAATAATTAATTAATCCTGTTTAATTAAGTTAATCATTATAGGATTTGTTTGACTTTTGGATTGATTGATGACCTTGGGTCATTAACCCTAATGACCTTTGGTATTTTAATAAATTGTTTGCGCTTACCTGGATCATGTCATTAGGGTTTAATCGACGTTATTTCATGTGCTTAGATAATGTCATTAAAGATGTAGTTAACCCTAACGAATTTAGTGAGTAAGTTTTGTTGGCTTGCAACTTTATCATGAAGAAAAGTTGTACTCAAGCCTTTAATCTGGTTATGCATCCATCGAGCATCATGTTTACTATTTAATTATGTTGAAGCATATCATTGTATCGTATAGATTCTGATAATAGAAAATTTAACATTGTCGCCCCAGATCCGAAGGAAGAGCAGACTCACGAGATTAGAGTTGATCCAGAGCCCGAGACCGTCTACCCCGAATACCAAGGCAAGCCCCGGATGCATTCAAACCCTTTTCTATTTTATAAAAAGTTTTATCGCTTCAGTTATGTTATGTTGCATTAAGTAATAGGAGTTGAGTGAAAACCCACCAATTGTATTACCTGTCTTACTTCCATATTCCTTGTTACCTGTTCTGGTAGATGCGTAGTAATGCTTAGCCCTACTTAATTAGTTAAGTGTTTAAAAGTAAAAGAATAAAAAAGATGAGATTGGTTTTATCTGTTGGAATCATGCTTTTGGTTAATAAATCGAGTCCGGACGGCTAACTTGCATTGGGAAAGGAGTCCCTCTGTAGTGTTTCCGTCTGTTGATGTCCTAGGTCCCGTGTCGATGGTGAACTGGTGATATCGAGAAACTAGAAATCCACATGCATGAAGTGCCATACAGTGGGCCAGAGTCCCCACGTATGTCATGGAGTGATATATAGTGGGCCAGAGTCCCCACATATATCATAGTGTGTTATACTGTGGGTTTAAATTCCCATGTATATCGGTACACTGGGTCGAAATGCTCACGTGTATCATGTGGTGATATATGGCTGCGGTTGTTATCCTGGTATATCTGTGATCTGGTATGCATCAGAGT
This sequence comes from Bothriochloa decipiens, assembly GCA_023333625.1. Lineage (NCBI taxonomy): Eukaryota > Viridiplantae > Streptophyta > Magnoliopsida > Poales > Poaceae > Bothriochloa > Bothriochloa decipiens. The sequence goes on along the minus strand of CM041647.1, from coordinate 34,623,715 downwards.
TAAAGTCTCCGGTATCCTAGTGATCTAGGTCCCAGCTGGGTATGAGAATGGATTCGAATCGCCGTTGCTTCTCGGAGAAGAAGACTCGATCGGTGTTCATCATCGTAGTAACAACTTGAATGATGTTTAAGATTTAAGAATGAAGTTGGTTGGTAATCTTGATCTTAGGCAAGACAACTTTACTTTCTGTAATTGCTTTTCCGTAAAAATTCTTATCTCTTGCAAGCCTTACCTTGTCCCTCTAGCCTGCATTCCCTGAGTCTTCACCTCTCATTTTTGTCGGGTCAGTCTTGTTGAGTACTTTTGTACTCAGGGTTTGTTGAACCCTTGTTGTAGGTGAGTCTCATGGGCAGGAGTGCTTCGCATCCTGCTGCATGACCATCGTCGAGGAAAGTATCGACGAATAGGATGTCTCGCTCTTGGGCAGAGCATATAATCAAAGTTTTTGTATTAAGTTATATTGTTACTCCACTGCTACTATGGTTTGTATTAATCAAACTTATGGTTTGTAAGTTTAAACTGAATAGTTTGTAAACTTATGTTATTGTAATCCTTCCGCTATTTTACTCTGATATATCTTATTTGTATAAAACTGTTGTAATACTGCAATGTCTCTTTGTAATGATTGATCCTGCTCGGAGAATCGTGGATGATTCGGGATTTACCCGATAGACCTTTTAAGTCGTATGGAACACATTCATTATTATTTGGAGTCTGTTTAGACAATAATAATGCATGTGGACCAAATGATTTAGGAGGTTCTGCCATATTTTCAGCCATCAGGAATTATCTATGCCTGGTAGTGTGTGAACTTTAGATCCAAAAAGTGAGTTTTTTCTAGTGTCAGAAACATAATTTTCACCTAAATTTCTTGAACCCCTTAAAAGCAAATATAGAGGCATTCCCAACAATTAGGCACTACTGCATACTAAACACCAACTGATGACTTGTTTGGGTTCTTGGCATATATGGAGGAGGTGTTTAATTTAGGCCAGGCAGCGTCATCTCTCAAAAGTCTAGGCTCACTATTGTTTGTCCGACAAGGCAGTACCTACCAAGGTACTCCTTCCATTCTAAATTATAAATCGCTTACATTCACTTTGCTATGCATTTGGACTTGTCATATCTTAGATACATAGCCGACTTATAATTTGGAACAAACGAAGTATGATCTAAACACACCCTAAGAGCAACCAAAAGGCTAGAATAAAATTATGATGTGCAGCTCTTTGTTTTTTAACGTAGTTAAAAAGAATTGAAAATAAAATAATCCTAACACGACTATTGGAAATTTGGAATTTAGTGCTATCTAGATCAATGATATATACATGCATAATAAGAAAAAAATGTGACCTGTAGTTTGTGGAGTTCCAGAATTGGACGAGCGGGTTTCCAAATCATTGCGCTTGATACCTGCAACTATTAGCGGAAGTGTTGGGTGGCAAGATAGCGCACCAATAAAACCTCCGGTCCCGTGTAGTGTGTGAACACATCCCCCATTTCTAAATCACATATCTGATTCAAGACAAGAAGAAAGAAAATGCATTGCACACAAGCATTCAAATCGACTGCTATCTCATATTCAAATAATACATACACACAAAAATACTTACGTTTAGACCATTATTACATACCATAACCACAAGCCTCCGACCAGTCTCAGTAATAATATGGTCAAAGAGGCCGGTTGAGTTTAGGTGTATTGTTGTGATAAGCATAAGAGGGGAAGATGACATATGACCAGACCTGTGAACTCGGATTTAATTTCAAGAATAGAAGATCTAATTAAGTCATATTACAATATAAATAAACTAATAAGTAGGTTAAAATATAATAGCACAATCAAAGGATAGCTAAAGGGAGAAATACCAACCTTGAGCTCACCATGTTCGTTGCCACTAGTGAAGGTGTTTATGTCCTTTAAATTTGGGTTAAACTTGGCAAGCACCCAACCATCAGTTGAGTTATTTTCGAAGGAGCCAAGATTTTTAAAATCCAGTTCCCAATTCTTGAGTTTGATCACGCCGCTATAACATGCCGATAGTAAGTATGGGTGGGTGGGGTGAACCGCCAATGATAGGACCGGACTACCACCATTAGCTTTGAATTTTTTAATTTCCTTCATTCTAAGACTATCGTAGACATGGATGTCTCCACAACGATCGGCTACTGCAAACCATTGCTTTCCACGTTCGGATGCAAACCATTGCTTTTGTGGGATGAATACAACTGATATTGCACCTTCATCGACTTCTGATGTAAACACTAATCTTACCTGTCAATTAATGAGAAAGTATTATTGTGCCTCCTCATATGTGAGTAATAAAGAAAATTGCTCTAGTACTCCTGGCTAACAAGAACACATGGTTGATATGTGCTCATTGTGTGTGTGATAAGTTCTTGTCAAGGAGATAGTCGAGCTTTGGTTAAAATGTTGGGACTAACCAAAGGTGTGAGATGGAGTGTGCGTATGCAACATGTCCCTTGTCTGTATAAATGCGTATGTGTTAAGTGTATCGATATGGTTGATGACAATAGAGAAGGTGAAGTGCGGACTCCATGTGCAATGAACTGGGAGTAGTGAAGACCAGACAAGACTTGGACTTAGCGATTGGAGACTAGAAGGAAGACCGTGTATGGGTTCCACTTGGGCACGACAACAAACAAGTGTATATGCGAGGATGATAATGAATATGCTATTGACACGAGTCAAGATAGTGACGATGCCAAGTCAAGGCAGATCCACGAGCACTTGGTCATTAGCTCGTCGAGGACAAGCGGCACACATGTCGACATCATGAAGGTTGCATGGATCCTATGTGATTCCAGAGGGTTTGGCGGTTTCGGCCTTAAAACCACGTGTGGTAGGTTTGCCAATGAAAACATCTAGGCCCCTAATTCGGTTTTAGAAATTAATGACAACACAATCATTGTGACTAACATGTGTTTTATAGCGGCATTACTAGTAAGGTGACAATGATGTTGACTAATTGGGTAGATATGGATTTCATGCCCCTATGATGGAATTAGTTTTGATTTTCAAAAGATGTACGCAGAAGGTCAAGGACATACTAATTCTAAGTGTCATTAGGTGTTGGGAGACACTTAGAGTAGTATTGGTCTTTGTTTTATTCTTTGATCATACTAATAAGGGGGGATATGAATGAGGCGCTTGACCTAGGTGAGTCTAGTGAGTGGATGTTATGCACACTTATCAAACCTAGCACTAGGTATCTCAATGGAAGCCCTAAAATCGATCGGAAGTGGAGTTGATTTCAAAAGATGTTTGATTAAATGAGAATAGTTTGTTTATAGGGCCACCGTCACTTGAGAGGTCACTACAGCTTAGGCTCTGTGTTGTAGTGTAGGCAACGAAATGTGCAGGAACCATTCAGGTGGTCACTAATGTTGTGCCACCAAAGACTAGTAAAACTAAAGTTGCACATGATGTAGAGAGCTCCTAGACTCACCATCAAAACTTTGCCCCCCAAAATAATGGCTTGTTGGAAACTTGCCATTGGAGAGCCACCGGAGCCCTACGGTGCTCATCGAAAACCACGAACAGAGCTATTCGATCGATGAGTGTACTTCGGCTGAGTGGAAAGTTTTTGGGATGTGACCTATGTATACGCCCTCCACTCATGCAAATTTCTTTTCATGGACATGTGATGAGTTAGCTACATAATGGGTTCGAAGAGAGTGCTTTGGTTTATTGGAGTGATTTGGATTTTCATAATGAAAGATTAAGTACTCTATTAGTGCTTACGAAGTAGCAAGTGTGCATCCACTCTTTTTACTAGGCTTGATTAGGTCAAGTGAGAGTTTTTGTTTCTTATTCTCTGTGATTGGTATCACTTAGACGATTTGGTGGTGTTGAGGAGCTTGGTGATCTCTAAGTGGCGATAGATTTAATTTCTAAAATAATTTTAGATGGGCCCAATTCAACCATCTCTCTGCCTTTTAGGTATCTTGATCCTTTAAGTTAGCTTGGACCTAACCCTATCTTTTTTTTTCTAACCCTAAAGTTACCAATTCAGCAGTTAATTTTTCATGCACAAACCGAGAACTTCAAGCAATTGGAGCACATTTTTTCATGCAAATTAAACATTAGCCGATATATGCTTATGCTATATGTGTGGTTATGTGGCACAAATCTATATCTCCTATAAAGATAAATCCCACTAGCCTAATTATCTAGCACCTCCTTAAGCCACATCATCCAGGGGTCCCACCAATGACACGAAGAGATAATGGTGACACGAAGAGGCAACAACACTATGTGCAACTGATCTCTTCACCAATTAAATTAATTCTCTATATAATTAAATAAAATTCTACTGCATACCCGTGGCAACACACGATGAATTCTCCTAGTATTAGATATATTAGACACAAGTTGGCTTCATTATTGCGTACTTGTAGTATCATTGTGCTAGTTTAATTTACGTACTACTGTGAAAGAAATATACAAGTTAGCACAACCCATGTCTAATAGATAATAAAATCTAATTTCAAGACATATTAAGTTCCGTTACAACGCACAAGCATGTATGCTATTGCAATTTGAAATTATCAATTTACCATTTAATGTTATTAAAAAAGTATAGGTATGGTTCCATATATTTTGGTACTAACCCCACCTACCATCTCTGCTGATGTATGGTCTATATTTTTTTCCCAAACACCACAAAACTTATATATTTCAACCACCGCAAAACTTATATATGTCATTATTTTTTCCAACAACCATATATAAAACATTAAAACTTGTATATGCCATTACCTGGTAGTGCCAGATGGAAACATATTTGTCATGACCCACCAAAATCCTATGCAGGGAGAAATTGAGCGCAAAATAAGCAACTGCAAGCTAAATATATCGAACTCATTTGATGTCCAGTAATGAGTAATACACCAGCTGACCAGCAGCTAGCGTCGACGTGATCGAATCTGCTCACCAGGACAGTTCGGGATGCACATCTATGGCTTCGACGAACTCCAAATTCACACTCGATACGATCTGAGACGAGGAAAAGGTATTTATTAATTTGTCGCCAGATTATAACAAATGATATCACATACTCGTCACTACAACTACAGACTAGGTCCGGAGTGAACTCACCGTTGGATTTGGGGCTACAGCCGTCAACACTGCGGCGGCATGCATATTTGAATTTAGTGTGGACACACACTCTCTCTCTACGACACGACGGCACGAGACTTTTCACATTGTTTTTTTTTTGAATAGGTTTTCACATTGGTTTTGTAGCCCTCTTGCCTGGTTTTTCCTTCATCGGTATAGTTTTTGTGTTTTAGGAAGCTATATAACTATTAAAAAAATTATTAGGAAAATACTAAAATAGAGCTCCTTATCAATTTGTTCACTTGACATAATTATTGGTTTATCATGTAAAAAAAGCTTTTGAATATGCTCTCTTCTCTAAACTATATTCTTATT
>CM041647.1:34477659-34617857 GCA_023333625.1 Bothriochloa decipiens | reverse complement strand
CATCCAAACAAGGTTTTAAGGTTGGTAGTAGTAATGTATACATACTCACCTCAGTGGTGGTCTCTTTTGGCGCCGTGTATGGACTAATTCGCATTGGCTTGCATGCTTTTTTTGCCAGTTGATAGTGCTGGTAAAACCTATCGAACGCTGATTGTTCTCTTTGGCATGCTGCTGAAAAAACAGTCGTTGCCTCTGGCTCTTCTAGTTGGGATACAGTCGTCGACTCTGGCTCTTCTAGTTGGGATAATGCCGAAAAAACAGTCGTCGACTCCGGCTCATCCACCAGCTGCAAAAGAAGATACAATATTAAACAAAGTTTGTGGCAGCATTTACATTTTTACTGTAACGGATCATACCTGGCCTGCTGACGAAGTACTTCCAACACTTCTAACGGAGAAATATAGGGAAGCAAGCCGGTTCATCCACAAGCCTGCATTTACATTTTTAAGCACTTTTCCATGAAATCTCCAAAGTGACCTATTTGCAGGCTGGGGGACAAACCTGCTAGAGTCCCTAGAAGAGATTGAAAGATCTGTTTCATCAAGTATATGGATAATATCCTCTATAGCCGGCCTATTCCCTGGGTTATCGTCCATGCAATTTATACCAATGTCAGCACATACTTTTACTTGTTCTAGTAGTCGTGGATGACACTCTGATTTCACAGATGTGTTCGTCCAACATCGAAGCACCTATGATTATTTCACAATCAGAAGTGCATTAGGAGTAATATATGTTGGCAGCAACCTTTTAAATAGGGAACCAAAATATGCAGATGTATAAATATCACATATACTTGATGTACGTTTGGAAACTGCTAGCAGTGATGAATAGCACCTAACAAACTGTTCAAAAAAACACCATTATTTTGAAATAGTAATCTAAATGATGATCACCTTGTCAACATTGGAGTATTCCTTATATCCCATCAGAATCTCTATGATTATAACACCTAGACTATATATGTCTGTCTTAAATGTGACTGTTTGGCTTCTTAAAAATTCTGGTGCCATATAACCCCTGCGTGAAGAATTATATTGATGCAGTGAGTGATAAGTGAATGAATGGGTATGCACTAGAGCTGATTGGTGTCTATACGTGATAATTGAGTAGCATACGGCGTGCCAACTATGTGTTCAGTAATAGTCCTGTTTTGGCTTTCACTTAAGCGCCTTGATAGACCAAAATCCACAATTTTAGGAACCATGCTGTCATCCAGTAGTATATTTTGAGGTTTGAGATCCATGTGAATAATACGCTGCTGATGAAGATAGTTCACACCCTCACAAATACCCTTAATTATTTGATAGCGGACCTTCCACTGAAGTCCAGTAGATGGCTCTGTGAAGAGTATGCAATACAACAATTAATAATCCTTATTATGCCATCAGACGAGCAATTTAACAGTAGAGACATCCAACTTGGTTAATTATGTGATATGCAGATCCAATATACTGTCAGAACCTGTTTCTTTGCTAAAATATGGCATGGCCAAAACGTGGATGTGGCAATTTGCAGCAAACCAGCGACTACTTTGTTTGAAAATTACTATGAGAAAAATATGGGCTTGCCAACATAATGTCTTGATCGATATTGAGGTTCTCCAAATTACTATTTACAATCATTTGAGGTTTGTCTATTGTTCCACAGTAGTAATTGCACTTTGGCCTTGGATACATTTTGCTGGTGCACTGCTATTCCATATTGTCAAGAGAGGATGGAAAAACAGAACAATGCCCTTTAACAAGAACCATGATAATACACAAAATGGAAGAGTGAAAAGAGAGAAGCTTAATGCATCTTCTCTGTATAAGAATATGGAGATCGAATCTCCCTTTTATCCTAGAAAATGTATAGAGCTTGAAACATCTGCAATGTAAATGACACGTTAATGTTACCTGTAAGATGGTCAGAAAGGTTCCCTTAGGCATTCAAAGCAAAACAACATTTGCCTCTCGTCTGCCCAGACAAATCTTCCTTCCAAATTGTTTCCTTGTGTGTTGCGTCTGATAACAGTACCCTAGAAACCGTACTATGTTTTTGTGCTTGGCCTCGATGAGACAAGCAACGTCACGTTTGAAATTCTCCTCTAGAATTTCAATCCTGTTATGAAGTTTCTTCACAGCAACGACCATCCCATTTTGAAGCTGTCCCTGCAGTTGACAACAGAATTATCAGCATATGTAGAGCGGTGAATGAAGTTGACAGCTTAGGTGTGCACATACCTTGTAAACCGCTCCAAATCCACCCCTGCCGATTAGTTGTTCATCTGAGAAATTTTGTGTAATGGTCTCCAGAAACAAGAAAGGTAGGACGACTGGACCCCCGGTTCCATCATCATCTAATAATGCCTTCTCTAGGGTAAGCCATTTGTCTTGGGAAATGTCCATGTAGTGTACTTAGCACTCACTTTTTGACTTCGGCGGATCTAACAATAACAATTATTGATGAATCCTATCACTTTATTTTTGCTATAGTCTTCGTTTTAAATTATAAGTCGTTTTGACTTTCTTGGTACATCTATTTTGCTATGAATTTAGATAGGATAATATTTCTAAAAAAAAGTCAAAGTAGCCTATAATTTGCAAACAGAGGGTGTACTTTAATTTGAATTGTGGAAGAGGCGAAAATAAGATGAAAACAGATATAGGAGAGACAACACGGCAAGCTAACAAAACTCTGAATAATTTATTCATTATTTGGAAGCAAAAGAATGGTAACCCAAACACTCCAGCAAACACGAAATTAGCATCAGGAGCAAATCTAGCTGCACACGTAACAGGATTAGGGGGGTGCCGCTCACCTCGGTGGCGGGCCGGCCAATAGCTCGCAGAGTCAACGAAAGAAACAAGGACCGGCGAAGCACGACAGTGTTAAGCCGATGCGGATGCGGTACCGGGATGAAGCAGAGCAGGCGCAGGGGCGGTGCAGCCCTTGGTCAACCCTGCTCGAAGGGAAGTTCCTATCAGGTGTCGACAGCCGGCGGGCGACTGCTCCTGCGCCACCGCGACGTCTTGGATTAAGAAGCGCTTTAGGAAGGGAAACGCAAGCAGGGACGACGAGGACGACGACCGTGCGTGGATTTGGTCAATAATGGTTCGCTAGTCTGTCTCTCTCAGTAGCAACCGACCACATCAATCATAGTCTCTCCAGTTGTCCATTCGAACTTTCTCTAAGTTACATTCATTTGACTTCTACAGTTTTACTTAGAAAAATACAGGATCGTCTGTGGTCATCACGCTCAATAGCTGCCTTATACCGTCTAATTAAATTATCTCATCTTATTACTAGTTCATCATCCCAATTCCCATGTACCCGCACTGGTTAGAATCTTAGGAAACATATATAATTTTATGACGACATAAATTTAGATTTTGATCTTCAAATTTTAATCTTACCACTGGATATAGATTTTATATCCTTAGACTACCCACAATGTTGAGTTTCACCGGTGCTAAAATAGTAGAGAGAAGGATCCGGCATCGGGTCATGCCATTGTAGACTGTAATGCTAAGTTCAAAAAATCAAGCCCCATGGCATGTAGGTTCATCGATGCTACAAGAATAAACAATTGTATTTCTTCTAGCCATAGGTGACTAGGTCACACGCTTCCTCTTCGTCCTCACCCAGGGCAGGTGCGTTCGGGAGCTATAGACCATCTCGAAGTAGCTATGGTCGTGGTCTAGGCAGTGCTCCTGCATGTCACTGTCACTCGATCCCAAGTCCTCTCCGGTTGCACCCCTAGCGTAGGCGTGAAGGTGCACAAGGATCGTCTTTGTGGAGCCATACGCGTCCACGGCCTATATCTTCTTGGCCATCTCCACTAGCACCTCCGACACCTACAATAGCATTGGCATTGGATGTAACATCCTACAATTTTGTGTGATGGAAAATACAATTTAAAATGATTTACAACGATTTGTGCATACATCTAGATTATAGCTAAGTGGCCTAAACCTAAGACAAACATTCATTCTTATCTTACTTCAAAATCCCAACATAAGTTTGTCTTTCTAAATTTTTATCAAGAGTTTGTTGGCAAAATCAAGACCTTGTCGGGCTTTAAGTTTTGCACTGGTACTTATTTTGAAGTAGTATAATTTTCTAATATTTTTCACCAAGTGAACCAAATATTTTTTAACATTTACAAATATTTACCTTTTTGGATTTTTATGAGAATGTTTTTATCCTATGTTTAAACATATCTTCCATAAAAATAATATTTTAAAAATATTGAGTGTTTGAATTTTATCCCACACTCAAAAATATTTTAAAACTTTTTGCTTCACAAAAAACATTTTATAAAGTATTTTATTATTTTTTTGTAAGAATTTTTGGTAAATATCATTGTGGAGTCCTTAACATGGTCGGGAATCATGGCGACTCATTCCAGTTGTGTAAAACTAATATGTTTCCCACAAAATAAACAAAATGGCTCCATACAGATTAATATGCACATTTAAGTTGTAGGGCATGAGTTGGATTTTGATGGATTTTAAACGATTGGGTGAGAGAAAGGGTTCGAACACCAATCTGAATTCATTTGAAAACTAGAACGAGACTCAAAATCTACTCCAAATAAAAAGGAAAATAAATCTCTAAGGGCAGCAGGGCAGCAGGCCGAGAGACATTCATCCCAGGCCGCAGCGCTCTTCTTCAGAGCCATTCATCCCGCTTCGCACTTCTCCTAGGCCTTGTCACCCTTTTTCCTCACCGGCCTAATCCGCCAGGCCCAGAAGCCTTGGCCCATAGATATACCGCACGACAGCGACGACGATGCCTTGAGGCTTGCTTACATCCGACAACCGCCATCCCTTCACCGGAGAGTCAAGGGGCAGCAACTTGAAGGACTGGTACCAATATGCAGCACTGTCAACCAAGTGCATAGTAGCTGCTGTGACACGAAACGAGTCCGCAATTTGTAGCGGAGAAATAATAAGCCTGACATTTGTCCAGCCATATTCTGACGTCAAGGCAAGGACGAACATCGCCTTGATCAAGATCGCCACCAGAACCGTCCTCAACCAGAGTTTCTGGTCTACGTACTGCCTGCAGCACCACCCAGAAAACCCAATCCACCATCGACCCACAATACCGGCAGCACAAAATTGATCTGCTAGACTAGAGGGAAGACAAGGTTTGGCTGAGAACCTGGTGGTCGCGTCCCTATGCGGGACGGCTGAAATTGCAGAAGAGGTCCCATGGATCCTCCAACTGCAGCTGCCGTTGTGGAATTCCATCCTTGGGGCGCTCGCGTGACGAGCTGCTCGGGGAGAGACTATTTTGGTATTCGGTTACTCCATGCCAACAATGTCGGCAATGTTTTCACTTTTATCCTCGAAATTACATGGGTTTTGCCTTTTATCAATATATACTTCGAGGTTGATTAAGAATTTTTAATTTCTAAATTTAAGAACTTAAAATGAATAATTGGGACTAAATAGAAAAAAAAAACACTTGTCAACTACTTGTGTATCTCATTGGGAGATGCAATTCCGGTATAAATCCTATAAACACCTGAGATTGCTTGAAAAATGTTTCGGATAAAAACTGGTGAATTACAAAGTTATATATGGCATTTGATACAACTTTTTGGAAATAAAGCTAGTCTTCATCTGACTTCATATATATAAAAAAAATTGAATTATTTTTGAGGCAATTATTTCTACAGGCAATCCTTATTTTAAGAGAGTTTGCCTTCAGTTAATTGATTTCTAGAGACAACACTGTTAGCTTAGAAAGCTTGCAACTAAAAATACCCATATACAGAGACGAGCGTTATATGTGAAATGACCACCTATAAATAATCAACTCACAGAGGTGGTATACTTGACATGCCCGCCTCACTGAATTGAGCTTCTTCCTAGGCCCGACTGGCCAATTACAGAGGCTGAGAGGCAACATCTAAGGAATTTTAGTGCTAACATGGGAATACACGCAGAATAAGAAGCATCATCTGGAGCAAGTGGAGTTCCAGAAGAGAAGCACTGGGCTTACAGAATCGGTGCTTTTGCTACCTGCCGCCATTAGTGGCACTGTTGGGTGGCAAGCGACTGCAGTAGCCAAAGAAATTTGTTTTCTCTGAAGTGTGTGAACATGTGCCCCTGTCTGCAAATCACATATCTGATTCAAACACAAGAAAGAACAAGCATTAAACAATTAACTCGATTGCTAGCTACATATCCCACATGGTGCAGATCTCAGCGAACAATCTTCTAGATCTCCTCCAGCATGATCTTGGATTCCGGGTTTATATGGTGTAGAGTTTTTCTAGAAATGTGTGAAATGCTTCTGGTGTGGATGCGACAGTGGAGGATGCGGAATGTCCAGATTGAGCAGATTCACACAATTCAACAGCGTGGAATTGGAATTACAGGAACTTGAATTGGATGTAGCAGACAAAGGATTGAATCAACCTCAGCAGACAAACTTGTTGCGAGTCAAACAATGGAAGCATGGACCGAGCGATCTGGAATCGGCTCGAGGAGTATCGAATACCAGGTGTTCTGTTCTTTCACCTCGTTATATTATTACAGTACAGCTGCTCACAACCAAAGCAACACACGCCTCGATCACAACCATTCAGGGCCTGCATATCTCACACTAGGCCTGCGCCGGCGAGGCCCTTCTGCTGCTTCAGCTGACGACTCCGGAAGCCCAGATGCTTGTGATGGCATAACATGCTGACATGCTAATGACTCCATATCAATTTCTATGATAGCTATTTGTTCATCAGTACCTAACACAACCCTACATAATCAAGACGGTTTAGATTAGAAGTCAAAGCGACAATGTAAAAAATGAGAAGTTAATTCCCATCAATTAAATTTTAGCCCGAAATGATGATTTTACATTACACTACTCCCAACCTACTGTTTCATTATCACGCTCCTTAAAAATGTCATACGTCAAATGCAGAGATAATGATACAACTCTTACATAGAAAATGCAAAGTATATTCGTCTTGTTTGATACAACTTATTAAGCTGCTTATGGCAAAAAGAGATAAAAGCTGAAACCAACGGCCAAACGACATGCTTTTTTATTTGCAGCTTATTCCGCCCACGCTTTCCTATTACCCTTATTTATACTAAAAAGTGAAAGCTTTTGATCATGTGAGCTTATGTTGGCCATGCTTTTACTTCATTTGTACTGCTTATCTGGGAAACGTTTTCCAGATACATAACTACAAAAATCGTGTTGTGAGGCGGTGCCCAAACATTAACCGAGGCAGTCATAAAATCCAACCGTCTCATAAAACGCCTATGGATTTATGGAGGCAGTCGTTTTCATTTACCAAGGTGGTCACAGTTAACCGCCTCACAAAATAGATTTACAGAGGTGGTAAAAAATATAACAGTTTCCAAAAATGATCTATTTTTAGACTTCATAAACATGCCAAAATCGTAGACAAGGCCCAGTTCAGCCCAACAGGGCACTCAAGTATATACGACGCTCTAGGGTTTCTCTCGCTCTCACCTCTCTCTCTCTCCCCCAGGCTAGATCCGGCACCGGCACTCCCACCCTTCCTTCCTCCCTCCCTAAGCACGGCGGCTAGGTCGGTGCCCCTCCCCTCTGGCGCGGCACCCCTCCCTCCCCCACAGTTGGTAGACACCTCCCCTCCCCGACTGCTCTCCCGAGATCCTCCCCTGGTGCGGCAGCGGCTTGGGTGAGGCGGTGGCGCTCCTCCTCCGGTGTGGGAGCGAGCGTGGGCACGGCTGAGGCGATGGTGCTCCTCCCTCCGTGAGCGGATCCTGGCATCAGCAGCAAGGGCACCTGAACGGGCTCTAGCGTGCAATGGCGGCGGCGGCACGTGGTTAGGATCGGTAGGCCTATGGTTGTTCTTGCTTGGCTTGTCCACAGTTTTTTTCTTTTTTATTTTGATTTACTGAGATGGGCATTTGAACCATCTCAGGAAAGAATGATTAATTGAGTACTTTGAATCGAGGTGGTTGTCATGCCTGTCTTGGAAAATTAAATTCGACCGCCTCCAAAAAGCATACTGTAGTAGTGATAAGATGAGGAGAAAGAAGAATTGGTATGATGGTTCACTACAATACACAGAGCAGATGAGATCAGATTTCAAGTCAGATGGCACCATAGTTCACAGGTATAAATGGCCATGCAGCCCGCGGGCTGCGGCCTGGCCCGAGGCACGGCATTTTGGCCCGGCCCAAAGCACGGCACGGCGCGGTGGCCACGGGCCCGTGCCGGCACAGCCCGATGGAGCAGGCCGTGCCTGGGCCGCCACCTAGGCCCGCAGCACGGCACGGGCATGGCCCGCTAGAGTAGGCGGCCCGCTAGCGGCCCGTAGGCCAACGGCTCGGGCGCTCGGCCCCTCGGCCTGCCAGTGCCGGCCGGGGAAATCCGCACCCCACTATATAAGCCGACCGGTGTCCGTTCCCCGCTCGGCCGCTCCCCTCCCCCTCTGAGCCGCCGCTGTCCGTTCCCCGAATCCCCGCTCGGCCGCTCCCCTCCCCCTCCCGAAACCCTAACCCTAGCAGACTCAAGCATCGTCTCGTCGGTCGTCGCTCGATCCACCGCCGCCGATCGCATTCTAGTCGGATCTGCTCGCCGGATCTGCTACGGTGTGACCCTTGGCCCCTCGCGGCCTTGCCTTGTCCATCTCCTCCCTCCTTCCCTTCATTTCCCCTCCTCCTCCTCCTGTGGACCATGTGAGTCCGTTGTGCCCATTTCTGTGCTTGCGCCGCCGCTCATCGTCGATGTAACCGCCGTCATGTCTTCTCATCTGGCTTGACTCCTGGGTACCGGTCATCTTCTCCGGCACTGGGCTCCGGTGGATTAGGTAAGGCACTGGTCCTTCTTCTTCAAGTTCATGTCTCCTACTCTCCTTTCCTCTCGATCTGTTCATGTGGATCTTATTCTAACTTTTTTTTCTTTCTTTGCTTGTCTTCATCTTCGCAGGTTGGTTCCTGACGCCGTGTCGTCCTCCTCTGGAGGGACGATGGCCAGGCCGCCGACGGCAAAGCGTCCCTGTCCACCGTCGAGGGGCGGTGCTGGAGCTGGAGGCCGGGGCCGGAATCGGCCGCCCATCCCTTCCACGGACTAGACTGTTTAGCAAGTATGAGCAGAAGTTTGGTAATGCTAGGCCTGAAAGAGTTCCAATGCCTGGAGCTAATTCTGGTAAGAGAAAGGAGGCATGGGGAAAGATCTTTGGAGGTTCTGGTGCATCCTCTACCTCTTCCCCTGCATCTTCTTTTGCTGCTGGTGGTGTTAATGAGCTTACATCTTATTTGGACAGTGACCCTGTCACTGATTGGGGAGAAACATTTGACATTCTTCTCTGGTGGTGTGACCACAAGCTTACCTATCCTATCTTATCTATTATGGTTCGAGATATTATGTCTGTACCTGTATCTACTATGTCTTCCGAGTCTTGTTTCAGTTGTACATCCAGGATCCTTGAAGACCGGCGGCGGCGCTTATTGCCTGAGCATGTGGAGATGCTAACCTGCATGAAGGATTGGGACCAAGCAACAAGGAAAGAACAGCATACACCTACGGACTTGGACCTGGAGGAAGCATTCAAGAACATGTACCTGGATGAAGAAGGCAGCGGAAGCGGCAGCGGCAGCAGAAGCGGCAGCGGCAGCGGAGGCGGCAGCGGCACCGGCAGTGGTGCTGGTTAGAAGGCAGAACCTCTACAGAAGAGAGGTACACCAAAGAGCTGGCTGTACTCTTTATCATTAGGCTATTGTAAGAACTTTAAGACACATTGAGCTGGCTGTACTCTTTTTCTCTTTCTAGGGTTTCTCACAAGGGTGAGTTTTACCTAGAACGGTTTTTAATGAGGCAGCATTGCACAAACAGCTCATTTTGCTAAATGATAATCATTTTCTTATATGCCTTGACTTCTTTACTTGCATATCCCTTAGACCCTTACTGACTTGACTTAGTGAAAAAACTGAGGAAAAAAAGCATTGGTATGTCAATTCATCCCTGAATTAGTTCAATGTATGTTAATTCAGGAAGCAAGTACATGTTTCCCTGATTGGCTGATTCAACTCAAATAATTTTTCATAGAAGAGCCCCTGGAGAAATGAGATCAAATGAGCAAAAATACAGCACAATGGACAAAGATACTGATATTTCATATGTACTATGTTGCATATTAGCATACAATGTCTCAGTATAAGCAAATGTTTTGATATTCTCATAGGTCAGAATGTGGGCCTATGGTGCAAGCTCCATGTGAAAAAACTTATTTGATTGATGATGGTGATATGATGATGGTGTAAATACCATACAATTCAGTAAGGCATACTGCTAAATTGATGCTTGATTGAAGAAGCCAAAGAGCAAAGTGTAAATCAGCCAACAAAGAGAAACACCATGCCAGCTCTAGGCACAAGCTACCTGGACCTGTACTGGCCAACGGGCCATGGGCCGAAATGGCCCGAGGTAAATACCCGTGCTGAACGGGCGGCACGGCCCGGAAAACGGCCCACAGGCCGTGCCTTGGGCCATAGGGGCGGCCCGGGCACGACGATGGCACGGCCCGCAAGGCACGATGGCCCGTCGTGGCACGACGCCTTGGCGGGCCGGCACGGCCCGACGTGCCTACGGGCCGGGCCGGCACGGCCCGTGGCCATCTATATTCACAGGGCATGCCTTCTTCAAAACTAATTAAAACAAAGAAAATATATAGGTGAGCTTAAATAGCAGGTCAACTAATATGTTTCGATCTGTCGCTATATAGTCCACTAAAGACATTTATAACTTCTAAAAATACGCTTATTTAGGCTACATATAGATGTATTTATTCAAAAGTCCAAAGTCTACTTACTTGCTGGAACAAAGTTAATGCTAGTAAGTTGCAGAATTAACAGGATAATTAATTGCATACCTTTTTGTGCCTGAAAATCCAATATGCCTGATTTTGGAGATAAACTCCTCAGATAAATAATAAGTTTTCTCGAGCCTGAAATTTTTGAAATATCACGATTAGTGGTATAGTTCATAACGGACTGCAAATTGAGTAAAACCGTTATAGATAATAGCCCTTTTACGTCAAACACCTAAACCGCTGCATACTGATACTAGGTAGGACAGTCAACACGTACAGGGTTTAGTGTTTCATAAATAAAATCAACGCCTAGATTGGATCACACAATTATCTCTGTGTGTGTAGAGGATGTAGAGATATTATTTGTTTAGAGATTAGGATTATAGCCTGTGTTTTATTAAGAGAAACAGGGTTACACAACACAACTACAAGAGAGCCCTCGTAGCACAGGTTACAAACCAACAAGCCAGCGGTATGTCACTTGCTAGAACAAAGCAAAGGATCAAGAAAAAAACAGAAAGAAATAGCGACTGCCCTCAACCTCAAAACCTACCAACTGAACCTACAAGAATAGGATACATCAACACAATGGCTATCAACATGTGGGACAAAGCCGAGGTGGCAAAGGTGAAAGGTCCAGTTTGGTTTTAGCTAATTGATGAAACCTTAGGACTAACCTTTGATCTAAGTATGTGAATTAGATAAAGTAGTCCAAACCAAGATGTGGAGCAAGATGCATGGTGGAGGCCATATGAGATGATAGTGATCTCATGCTCCAACTTGAAAAAGAAGAAAGAGAAAAACAAAATGAGCTAAAGGCAAAGGTATAAAATAGGAGCCATTTTATTTTGGTGATAAAGACACTATAGAGAGTGTGACCACATTTAGGATAGATGGTCGCACTATTAAGATGGGCTCTTAACTAGACAATTTAGTCATCTAGTGCCACTAGGTGTTGCTTTACATGCATCACATATAGCCCTAGGGCACATTTCAGTGAGCAAGCGAAAACATTTTATGAAAACATTTTGGAAAATGCTAACATAGCTCAAGACATGTTTGGGAAAATATTTGAGAGTTAGCAACCCTTGCAAAAAGAAGTTAGAACTACAATGGATCGAATTGTGAACAAAAAATGCAGCTAACACCATGGGTGGTTGTATACCATCCTATCTTGTAAGGTGGCAATGATGCCTCAGCCAAAGCAACAAACGAGAGAGGGAACACTGTCCTAACCAGTGTACACCACCATGGGTGTGGCGGCACACCACCCTAGTGTGGCGGTGCACCGCCCCTTTTTCTAGAGACAAAAATCAACAGGAGTACTACTCCATAAACTGGTCATATCTCCTAGCTCCAAACTACATTCTCGATGACCTAGGACCCTTTGGAAAGCTAATGAGTAGCTCTATAGCCTAGAGTTGGTGGATTTCAAATTTTTGGAAAAAGTGGGCACCTCAACACCTGTCCACTTCACCGCCCCTTTTTTCTAGAGACTTGGTTTTCCTTCGTTTTCGGTTGGGTAGGCACTGCCCAGGGGTGGCGGTGCACTGGCCCTACCTGTTCGATGCCAAATCAGCCAACAGCTAGTTCAAACTAGCCATTGCAATCTGATCGTTGGGGCACCACCCCTTAGGTGGCGGTGCACCACCCCTACCTATCTGGTGCCCTCATAGAAACATGGGCAAAGTGCATAACAACTAGTTTTGGAGTTGTTGGGGCTATAAATAGAGGTGGTGACCAGCCTTGGGCATTCTCTTGGCACTCCATACACTTGTGTACACCTCTAGAGGGGTGAGAAACATATTCCACTCACTTGCACACTTGATTTCGTCATTTGATTGAGACTTGAAAACTCTTGGTGTTTGCCAACACCTAGATGACCTGGAGCTTGGAGAAGGATTGGCAAGAGTTGGTGATTATTCTTGGCCATCACTCGATGATTTGTGAGGGGTGTTATGCCTTCCCTGGCGGAGCACCAAAGAAAACTCTAGTGGATTTCTCATGTAATTGAGCTACTACACTTGTGGGTAGGTTCTTGCCGTGTCCATGGTGGATGAGGTTTGTGCAACACCTCATGCGGTCGATCCACCAAGTGCTGGTCGACACAACAAGGACTAGCTTGCCAACAAGCAAGTGAACCTCGGTAAAAAAATCATTGTGTCATCTCTTGCCGATTGGTTCATTTGTGTATTATGATTATTGGACATCATCTTGATGATCGGTCCCATCCTCTCTACACTGATAGTATAAAGATCACCTCTCTACCTTGCATTTACATTTCTTAGCATATCTTGTGTAAAGCTTTTAGTAATCTTGCTAGTTGAGTAGCTTTGTTAGCTAGAGTAATTAGTTTTAGCTTGCTCCCTAGTGTACAAAGTAGTGACTTAGCCTTTGAGTGCTTAGAGATCATAATTGACTATTGTTGGATAGGTGTCTTGCAATACTCCACTAGAGGTAGGAAAAAAGCATTTTGTCATTTGTTATACTAACTCCTTTGCTCTAGCGAACTTGTAGAATTTCTATTAGGCTATTCACCCCCTATAGTCATACTAGGACCTTTTAAAAGGATCCACCTAGAGAAAACAAATGAGCATCCAACACTAATGGCGGCAAAGCATCCACTACCGAAGACCAAGCAACCACAGTGGCAGAGTGTCCGCTAAGAAGTGGGGAAGCACGTTCTCGGCGGTAAAAGGATCTACCTGAGGGGACCATATGGACAACAATAGCAAAGCAACCGCCATGGAATCCAATGTTGTCTAGTCTCCATTGGGGAGCGAAGGACGACGGTAAAGCATCCGCATGGGAAACGACCATCACACTCTCCGTAGGAAAGCATCTATAAGAGAGGAAGCTAAGCAACTTCGACGACCAAGCATCTACCATGGGAGAAACAAGAACAACAAAGCACCCTTTACAAAAGCAAAATGATAGCAGCACGGTCAAACACTACAAGACAAACCACTAGAGGAAGAATGACGCACACTGCACAGGCACAACGAAAAACTCAACTAGCTAGAAAGCAATGACACAACAAGAACCACGGACAATGGCAGCAACCACATGGGGTGACAAAGCTGGCTCTAACAAGCAAAAGAGGCTAACAGGAGTAGGTGTCGAGCCGTATGTGAATCTTGAGCTATGCCTTCAAGAAGGTAGGGTGAAACCCAAGGATTTCACCTTAGGTGCCACCGTCGCTAGCCCTAGGTTTCTAAGCCAGTGCTTACACCTAGATTCCACTGCCATCGACATAGACTAAAACATGGGCTTCCTCTATGACACCAATAATAAGGTATATAGTGCCGAGGCATCACCGTCTTTAACCTAGCTAAAGCCAAGCTGAGCTTTTCTAGAACTTGATTCATCAAAGATCAGCCCCCAACATGAGCGGTAATGAGGTTGTTGGGCGAATACAGGGACATAAGGAGCCAAAAAATCCTAGCCCCATGCCCAGGAAAACCGAAGAGCCACTGTAACTACACCCTGAGGATACGTCGCATGGCCATAGGTGAAAGGAAGCCGCCAAAGAGGAGACACGCCACCACCTTTGGGATGTGCACCCCTATGGGCTCCTCAAACTGAAGCCTAAATAATGTCCAGGTATAAAGCCCGTGCCTCCCGCAACAAGCTTGTCAGCTTCCTCCACACCTCTTCCAACTCCTCGTCTAGGCCAGTCACGAGCTTCTTGATGAGGTGCCAACCTAGTAGCTCCCAACACCAGATTCATCGCAGGCGAACGATGATCACATTGCTAGCCAATAGGGGAGACTAGTGTGGGGCACATTGATGCCAGTGCTTGCACATACGCCAGTGTCAATGGGGAGCACCCACAATACCACATAGGATGACTAGATCTAGCCAGAGGCTCTAGATCTCGAGAGAGATGTGCCAGATCACAGAACTGACATCAACAGACATGGAACTCCCTGTCAAACAAGAGAGAGTAGGGTAGGGGAGAAAGAGGACTGTAGATGGCTGCCTTTTTTAGTGCCACCATGGACGCAAATGCTCAGTGAACAGCAATAGTGGTGAAGGGTTACCGAAAGTTGGGGGCCTTCGACAGTGGAGGTTCATCGCCCCAACAAGCTGCCTTATGGGAAGACAACGCAGGATGTTTCATTGTGCTCATAGAGATATTATCCAATTAGGAGCCAGGCCTTCCCTTATTTCTTCAAAATCATTTCAAACTCTGATGTCCACTCTATGACACAGGATTACCTTCACCATGGGGTGTTGATGTTTTGTAAATCAGCTAGTAGAACTATTCATGCATCACATGGATCTAGGAAGGCGATGGTAGCTTCCAAATGACATGAGGATTAATACTAGTTCAAGCCAGAGCCCTACGTCCAATCTCATGATCTAGTGCATATTCCTCATCTGGATGCTTTGAAGTTCTTATGATGTGTTTGCTAGAAATAGTGAAAGAGGTATCAAACTAGAACCTATGGGAAAAGCACCTGAAGGGAAGCCAAGGGTCCAACTATGAAGGTGAAGAATGCGAACTTGTGAATCTATCCCCTAAGAGGGTGCCCTGGCCATCCTTATATAGAGTTCGGTGCTAGGGATATACAAAGAGAGTCCTAGCCAACTTGGTTTGCATGCTACACTATCTTGAGGAGTACGCCCTTGCGTGGTTGTCATTTCTTGTATCCAGACCGAGTTATGGTGTGGCATGGTCCACAGTGTCACCCACTACTGGCCCATAGGTGATCAGCCAATGACCCAGCACATCATGGTCTTCATCTTCTAGCCTCCTAGGGGGTTTTGCTAGCCATCCTCGGGCTTGTCGTTCAACTTTCTTCTTGTGGAGTCTACGGCTACAATCCCTTGTGACGGGTCATGGCCTCTATCATGGTTTCCATCCCATAATTGGTAGAAACATACGCAGGTCTTGTTGGGTCATACGTGGGCGTCTCGTTGGGTCATACGTGGGCGGTGGTTTGTTATATCAGCCACAACTATCTTGTGCAATGTTGTCTTTTCCTATGTATGGCAGGGATGGCTATAAGTGCATTCGCCCCCGATGTGGGTTTTGATAATTAATGACAACCAAATTAATGACTAACATATTTATTAAGTCAAATCTACATGTGTTAGTCCATTGATGAATTGAACGAATACATTTGGTGAAATTCAGCATCCTAAATTTTGATGGACAAAAGGCGCTTCGACTCAAGGACTTCAACTTCTTTTATTTTCATTTGAGTCATAGGGAATGCCGCACTATTAAGAGGGATACAAATCTAGTTAGCAAAATGGGGATAAAAAGTGCTCTTGTCGACCTTAGTACGCTGGAGAGTCGGGCATCGGAAGTTCCGGTGTGCCACACCGGAAGTTCCTGTTGTTGGCAGCTGCGTGCGTGTGCGCGTCAGAGATCACTTCTGATCCCTGGACCAGAAGTTCTGGTCTGCCTTCGTGCACGTGCGTTCGTGTGCATTTATTTTATTCCGGTCTCCAACCAAAAGTTTGAGAACTGACCGAAAGTTCCAGTGGTGCACTTTTGTGTGCACGTGCGCATGTGAGAATGCGCTTCCGAACCTCAATCGGAAGTTCCGGTCCCTAGACCAGAAGTTCCGATTACACGGAGTTGACTTCACTAGCCCAACGGTGAGATCTCATTTGACCGGAAGTTCTTGTGGCCTCCACCAGAACTTCTGGTAGCTTATCTGAGCGTCGAGTATATAAACTTTCTTACCTCACTTCTAATGGTGGTCTGAGTTTTGCAATAGCCTCCAAGCTTTGACTCACTCACTCTCTCTCCCCTTTGCTTCCAAGCTCCAATCCTTGATTTTTTGAGCTAAGGTTGTGAGATTAGAGAGCGAGAGCATTGATCTTTGACTTGAGCACTTGGATTCCTTGTCTTGTCAGCTTGGTTTGTGTTTGTTACTCTTGGGTTCTTGGAACCCTAGCCGGCTAGGCGTTCTTCGTGGTAGTCCATGTTGATTCATTTGTGAGGCACCCCGAAGTGTTTGTATTACCCCTGTGATCCTTAGTGGAAATCTCAAGTTGGCCTTCGTGGTTTCTTGAGGGAGGATACCTTCGTGGTCAGGCCTTTGTGGTCACCTCAACAATAAGGATGTAGACTTCCCTTAAAGGGAGTTGAACCTCGGTAAAAATATCTTGTCTTGCTGTGGTGGTAGCATCAACTATCCTTGTTCTTATGTTCTTCATGTTCGTCCTCCCTACCCCCTATTTCATAGGTTGAAGCACTCGATTTACAAGTGGGAGACGCATTGAGCTTCGCTAAGATCAAATTCATCATCCTCTACATCTTGGAGGGTGTGGTAACAATCAAATCTGAAGTCATAACTCATTTCTCTTTGATTTTGCAGCTCGTTAGGGCACCGGAAGTTCAGTTTGGTTTGCACCGGAAGTTTTGGTCACCCTGACCGGAACTTCCGATCCAGACCACCAAAACTTTCAGTCGGTTATTTAACTTCCACAATTTTGAGTTTGTGAAGTTTCAGGTTTTCAAATACGCCTATTCACCCCCTCTAGGCCAATTAGGTCCTTTCAATTGGTATCAGAGCCTTGGTTCCTCAGATAGATGCTTTACCGTGTGAGGAATAACATTGGCCAAGATGGATCCGGATACGACAAAGTCAATAGTTAATCAAATCACAGCGTGACTCACCGCAACGTTGCAGTAGCAACAACAAGAGCAAATAAACAAGATGCAAGAACAACTTGACAAGATGAGGGAGCTCCTAGACAAGAAGAACCAAGAATCAACAAGTGAAGGTGGTGATGGAAGCAAGACACCAAAGAGTTATGCAAGAACCAACTTTGATTATGGCACATTGAGTAAGAACAACAATCCTAGCTTGCCTATGATCAATCCCAGGAAGCCACCTCTGTTTGATGGTGTAAGGTATACCGATTGGGCTCATAGGATGAAGTTGCATCTTATAGCAGCAAGATGTTGGGAAGTTGTGGATATTGAGTGACCATACCACAAGAAGGCAGTGAGTGGATGCCCAAAGATGAGAGAGACTTTCACCTCAATGCCACAGTGGTGACATTGATTTTGCAATGTCTCACTCCAAAAGACAACAATAAGGTCAATGGTATGGTCAATGCAAAGCAAATTTGGGAGACATTAAAGGTATCATTTGAAGGAGACAAGAGTGTGAGAATTGGAAACATTGAGCTCTTACAAAGCAAGATTGAGAACTTTGGGATGATTGAAGGTGAAACCACCAAAGCTTTGTTTGATAGATTCGTGACCTTGATCAACAAAATTAGATCACTTGGCTCTACAACTTGGGATGACAATTCCATTGCAAGGAAGCTGTGTAGATTATATAGACAAAAGAACAACATGCTTGCTATGGTGATTATGGATAGAGATAACTATACTACCATGACACCCCAAGAGATGCTTGCCAAGATAATACATCATGAAGTCTTAGATGATGAAGCTAAGGAAGCAATGAATCAAAATAAGAGCATTTCCCTCACAGCATCTCATTCAAGTGGATCAAGCCATTGCAACAAAGGATGTTCTAAGCATAAGGACAACAACGATGATGATGATGATGATGACCTTGATGATAAGCAAGCTCTTTTAGTAAGAAACTTCAAGAGATTTTTGAAGATGAAGAAAGAGAAGATGGGAAGAACCAGTGGAAACAAGCCATACAAGAAGAGGTTTTGCTATGAGTGTGGTGATGTTGGTCACTTTGTGGTCAATTGTCCAAACAAAGGTAAGAAGTCAAAGTACAACAAGCAAAGCGACAAGAAGTACAAGGACAAAAAGAGAGGTGAAGCACGTCTAGGTCAAGAATGGCAATCGGATGATGATAGTGAAGATGACAATGACAATAAGAAGAAGAGTGTGGCCACCATTGCCATACATGAGACATCTTTTCAACCAAGCTCCTCATCGACCATGCTTCATCGACATCCTTCTTCACCAACACTTCTTCACCACCTAGACTCTTCGCCAACCTCTCCGATGATGACACTCCTACTTGCCTCATGGCAAAAGGAGATAAGGTATCAACAGATCTTCCCACTCAACCACCTAGTGAATGTGATAGTGATGATGAAAATGATGAAAACTATGCAACTAAAATCATTAAAAGATACGATAAAAATGCAGCAACTAAAATCTTGAAGTTAATGTACAACATAGATAAGCTTGAGTCATGCGTTGAGTCGCAAGGGGAATTGCTCCTAGAGGAAAGGGAGAAGAACCAAGGACTTGAAGCATGTCACTCCAAAGAAAAGGAGAAGGTTGAGAAGTTAATTATAGAATTGTCTTTAGCCAAGGATTCTAATGAGTGCTTGGCTAAGGAACGTTCTTCACTTAATGACTCTTTGGCTAATCTAAACAATGATTATAGTTTAGTTCAAGAAAGCCTCACAAGCATGACAAACAAATATCATGAGCTTGAACTAAACTATGACAAACTTTGGAAAAGCACTTCTACCGTTTCCAAGGAAAGTCAAGCCTCAACTAGTCAAGGTTGTAAAAGATGCTTCAACATTGATATAAATGCTTGTGCCACTAACCTTGATGAGTTAGCAAAGAAAGAGAAGGAGATACAAAGGTTCAGCATAATTGTCAAGATTGGTTGCAAATGCAAGGATAAGCAGCCGGCAAATCTATACAAGGGATCAAGACACCCCATGATCAAGGAAGGGGCTGTAATAGGTATGATGGTAAGGCCAATGGAAGGAAAATGGTAAATGGGGTGCCTTGTGTGAAGTTCAACAAGAGTGTGCCACTTGTTGACCTTATCAATAAGGTGAACAATGTAGCTACTCCTATAATTCCACTTGCCAACAACAAGAACAACAAGAAGAAGCAAGTGGAGGTGCCCAAGCAACAAGTGCCTATCTCACGGAATCACATAAGTGATTACATGTGTTGTTGGGACAAGGATGGCAAGATTATTGTGAAGTATGTGGGCGCCCTCAAGAGGAGACAAATCTTGAGGAGTGTTTGGGTGCCCAAGGCTTATGTGTCTAACCCCTTAGGTTCCATCTTGGGACCTAAAATAAAAGCTTGATCTTGTTTTGTAGGAATACTCCTCTGGTGGAACAAGTTGGATGCTAGATAGTGGGTGCACAAATCATATGATCGGAGCGAAGACCATGTTCACCTCCTTTCAACCAAATCAAATTTCAAGTGAAAGGATTGTCTTTGGTGACAATAGCTAAGGAGATATCCTTGGTTTGGGTAAAATTGCTATATCTAATGATAATTCTATTTCAAATGTATTACTTGTGGATTCATTGGGATACAATTTGTTATCCATTTCATAACTTTGTGAGAAGGGTTGCAATTTTCTCTTTACGGATAAGGGGGTGGAAGTCTCTAGAAGATCGAATTCCTGTATTGTCTTTACGGGTCAACTAAATGGCAAGCTCTATCTAGTTGATTTTTCATCTAATAGAGTAGGGTCCGAGACTTGTTTAGTGGCAAAATCTAGCATGGGCTGGTTATGGCATCACCGACTAGCTCATCTTGGCATGAGAAACTTGGACGATCTTCAAAGAGGTGAACATATCCTTGGACTAACAAATGTTTGTTTTGAGAAAGATAGGATTTACCGTGCATGTCAAGCAGGAAAACAAGTTGGAGCTAAACATCCTGCCGAGAACATTATGACAACAAGAAGAGCGCTTGAGTTACTCCACATGGATCTATTCGGTCCCAATGCTTACATAAGCATTGGATATAACAAATATGGTTTTGTAATTGTTGATGATTTTTCTCACTTCATGTGGGTATTCTTTTTGAAGGATAAAAGTGAAACCCAAGGGATCTTCAAGAAGTTTGCTAGAAGAGCTCAAAATGAGTTTGAAGTGAAGATCAAGAAAGTGAGAAGTGACAGCGGGACAGAGTTTAGGAACACCAACATTGAAGCATTCCTTGATGAAGGAGGCATCAAGTATGAGTTTTTGGTTCTGTACACTCCACAATAAAATGGTGTTGTGGAAAGGAAGAACTGAACTCTTATTGAAGCCGCAAGAGCAATGTTGGATGAATACAAGACTCCAAAAAAAGATTATTGGGCGGAAGCGGTCAACACGGCATATCATGCCATCAACCGCTTGTACCTCCACAAGATTAGAAGCAAATCCACCTACGAGCTCCTAACTAGTAAAAAGCCTAAGGTGGATTACTTTAGAGTTTTTGGATGCAAATGTTTCATACTTAATAAGAAATCCAAAAGCTCTAAGTTTGCATAAAAGGTTGATGAAGGGTTCTTACTTGGTTATGGTACTAATGAACATGGCTACTGTATTTTCAATGAGACCACCGGTCAAATTGAAATAGTGGTAGACGTGACTTTTGATGAAAGCAACGGCTCTCAAAAGGAGCAAGTCAATGCTAAAATTTTAGGTAAAGAAGAACCATCTCATCAAGTGATAAAGAAAATGGCCACCAGTGAAGTGAGACCTGATGAAGATGAAGATGATGATGCACATGTGCAAATCCATCATGATCCAAACATGCATCATGGGTCAACCAACACCCATGGTGATGCTTCCACATCAAAAGAGATCATGACTCAAGAGATCAAGCAAATCAAGATCCACCACAAGACAAAGATGGTCATCAAGCCAATGCTCAAGGGGGAGTTATGGATAACTCACATTATGATCCTCCTATCAATCAAGATTATGATAGTGAAGATGATGGTCCTATCCAACAAAGATCAATAGTACCTCACCCAAGAGTACATCAATCCATTCTACGGGACTATCCCATAGATAGCATTTTGGGAAGCATACGAAGAGGGGTAACAACTCGTGCTCGTTTAGCAGCTTTTTGTGAGCATTACTCGTTTGTTTCTTCTTTGTTGCCTCTTAAGGTGGAGGATGCAATAAAAGACCCTGAATGAGTGATGGTCATGCAAGAAGAGTTGAACAACTTCTCCAGGAATGAAGTTTGGTCCCCTGTGGAGAGGCCCAAGCAAAATGGGATAGGTACCAAGTGGGTCTTCTACAACAAAGAGGATGAGTATGGTGTGGTCACAAGAAACAAGGCACGGTTGGTGGATCAATGTTTCACACAAATCAAAGGTTTGGATTTTGGGGAGACCTATGCACCTGTAGCTAGGCTTGAATCTATTCGTATATTACTTGCCTTTTCTACTCACTATGATTTTAAGTTGTATCAAATGGATGTGAAAAGTGCATTCCTCAACGGCCCTCTCGCCGAAACCGTGTACGTGAAGCAACCACCGGGTTTTGAAGATCCCAAGTTTCCCAACCATGTCTACCACCTTTACAAAGCGCTCTATGGGCTCAAACAAGCCCCTAGAGCTTGGTATGATTGTCTCAAGGACTTCCTACTCAAACAAGGGTTTGAGATAGGCAAGGCCGACCCTACTTTATTTACTCACAAAGTCAATAATGATATCTTTATATGCCAAATATATGTCGATGACATAATATTTGGTAGTACTAATGATACTTTTTGTGAGGAATTTAGTAGGATTATGACCAAGAGGTTTGAGATGTCCATGATGGGGGAGTTGACATACTTTCTTGGATTTTAAATCAATCAAATCAAAGATGGCACATTCATAAGCCAAGCTAAGTACACCACTGACATGTTGAAAAAGTTTGGCATGGACAAGGCCAAGACCATCAAGACACCAATGCCTACAACCGGACATCTTGGCCTTGATGGAGATGGCAAGGCTGTAGATCAAAAGGTATATCGCTCCATGATTGGATCCTTGCTTTACCTTTGTGCATCTAGGCCCGATATTATGCTTAATGTTTGCATTTGTACAAGATTTTAAGCTAATCCGAAAGAATGTCATCTTATGGCCGTTAAGAGAATTTTTTGGTATCTTGTGCTTACTCCTAATCTTGGCTTATGGTATCCCAAGGGCTCCACTTTCACTCTACTTGGCTATTCCAATTTGGATTATGCCGGTTGCAGGGTAGAGCGAAAGAGTACATCCGGGACTTGCCAATTTCTTGGTAGGTCTTTGGTGTCTTGGAGCTCCAAAAAGTAAAACTCCATTGCTCTCTCAACTATTGAGGCCGGGTATGTGGCGGCCGGCGCTTGTTGTGCCCAACTACTTTGGATGAAGCAAACGTTGAGAGACTCTGGTGTCAACCTCACCAAGATCCCACTTTTGTGTGACAATGAGGGAGTCATAAAGCTAGCTGACAACCCCGTAAACCATTCTCGTGCAAAGCACATAGACATTCGCCTTCACTTCTTGAGAGACCACCAAGCCAAAGGAGATATCACCATTCAACATGTGAGAACCGAATTCCAATTAGCCGATATCTTCACAAAGCCTCTAGATGAGTCAAGATTTTGTGCTTTGAGGTGTGAGCTAAATATCATTGATTCTCGTAATGTGGCTTGACATCTTGTGCACACTTGACTTGGAGAAAATCTTTATAAAAAGTTGTGTGATACTTACAAAATCTATTTTCCACAGCACAATGTGTCCATAGCTATGTAATGTTTCCATGAAATCTGGGCACATTTGAGTTAGTTTGAGTATACCATATGGATCACCACCTTTAGAACTTTTTCGCTGGATTTTGACCCATCGAAACTTCTGATGGCTTCCATCGGAAGTTTCGATCAAGGCCCAGAAGCTCTGGTAGTTCAAAATCATGCTCCCACCATCCTAGTTTGCTCTGGGTTGAACAAGAGGTTCAGTGTGACAGATCTGCTATGACCCAACATCAGGGATGTCTCTTTGGATTCTCACAAGAACTTCATGTATGTCATTGAGCAGGTTACTGGTTTTTCTTTTGCTCATGATCTGATTCATCCGGATTGGACAGTGAGACACTTGGCTCCTCACATGGATAAGGGCAAAGGTACAGTAGCTAGTGGCGGTGGGACATATGCTAGTGGCAGTGGGGCAACTCAAGATGATGAAGAAGAAGCTACAACTGGTGTTGAGGGGAGGATATCCCTCCTATGGATCCTTCGGCCGGTTCTCCTATAGGGCGTCGACGTGGACGTGGGTGTAGCTGCGGTCGTGGCCGTGGTCCCATGGATGCCACTCGCCATGCTCTCCAGAAGTTCATGTCTTACTTTTGCTATTGTCAGGCCAAGCAGGATGCGCGCATGAGGCGCTTGAGGAGCAAGCAGGTCTTCCTCCATCTTTACCACTTCGATCTTTTCAGGACCCCTATGCTGAGTATGACACTATGTATGGGACCACAGTTGGTGATGAGGAGGCTTTTGATGCTGGTGCACATCAGGAGTTTGAGCAGCAGCAGGGGTTTCAGCAGCCGATGTTGGGGCGCCTTTTAGCAACTTTTTCAGTGAGGCTGACTACCTTACACGTACCTCGACGAGGATTGATCCTTCTTACGACGCCCAGCTCTAGATCTCTACCTCTTCTGCTTTGCGGTGCCTACCCTTTTTGGCATTTGATGCCAAAGGGAGAGTGTTAGGCTTTATTTTGCTGTAATAGGGGTAGTTAAAAACTTTGGTTCTGTAATAATTCTTTCTCGTGTGGTGAACCATGTGGTAAACTTAAAATTTATGTGTGTGATGGATGATTGTAGGCTAAAACATCTTCACTTATTGCTTATTATATATTAATTAGCCTTGTGTTTCTTGTCGTTGCTTATGATGATTTGTTATTTTAGAATGGTTCTATTGAGTTTAAGTCTTTTTCTTTCTTGCATAACCATTCAAGTTCTCTTACTTTATTCTTGTGATATATCTTGTCATATGCATCATGATATTGCTCCTGTCGCACACACACTTAGGCACCCCACGGATTACAAAATTTAGGGGGAGCTCACTCTTAATGTTTGCAATCTTGGTTTTTATCAAGATTTTTAAAATTTCAAATCCTATGCATACATTAAGGAGGAGCTTCACTTGAATTTTGGAATTTAAAAGCTTAAATTCTTTCTATCTTATGTAAGCCTAAGTTGGTTGTCATCAATTACCAAAAAGGGGGAGTTTGTAAGTGAATTCACCCCCGATGTGGGTTTTGATAATTAATGACAATCAAATTAGGGACTAACATGTTTATTAAGTGAAATCTACAGGTGTTAGTACATTGATGAATTGAATGAATACATTTGGTGAAATTGAGCACCCTAAATTTTGATGGACAAAAGGAACTTCAACTCAAGGACTTCAACTTCTTTTATTTTCATTTGAGTCATAGGGAACGTCGCATTATCAAAAGGGATACAAATCTAGTTGGCAAAATGGGGACAAAAAGTGCTCTTGTCGACCTTAGTACGCTGGAGAGTCGGGCACCGAAAGTTCTGATGTGCCACACCGGAAGTTTCGGTTGTTGGCAGCTGCTCGCGTGCTTGCGCCAGAGATCACTTCCGGTCTCTGGCCAGAAGTTCCCGTGCAGACCTGAAGTTCTGATCCCTGGAATCGAAAGTTCCGGTCTGCCTTGAAGCGTGCGTTTACGCGCGTTTATTTTGTTCCGGTCTCCAACCAGAAGTTCCATACCTGACCAGAAGTTTCGGTCAGGCACCGGAAGTTCCGGTGGTGCACTTTTGCGTGCGCGTGCGCGTGTGAGAATGCTCTTCCGGCCCTCAATGAGAAGTAAAAATTTGGACCAGAAGTTTCGGTCCCCCAGACCGGAAGTTCTGGTTATGCGGAGTTGACTTCACTAGCCCAACGGTCAGATCTCATTTGACCAAAAGTTCCGGTTTGCTCCACCAGAACTTCCGGTAGCTCATCTGAGCGTCGTTTATATAAACTTTCTTACCTCACTTCTAACGGTGGTCTAAGCTTTGTACAGTAATTTTGGCCTCCCAACAACCTCCAAGCTTTTGACTCACTCACTCTCTCACCCCTTTGCTTCCAAACTCAAATCCTTGATTGTTTGAGCTAAGGTTGTGAGATTAGAGAGCGAGAGCATCGATCTTTGACTTGAGCACTTGAATTCCTCGTCTTGCCGGCTTGGTTTGTATTTGTTACTCTTCCTAGCCGGCTAGGCGTTCTTCGTGGTAGCCCGTGTTGATTTATTTGTGAGGGCACCCCAAAGTGTTTGTATTACCCTTGTGATCCTTAGTGGAAATCTGAAGTTGGCCTTCGTGGTTGCTTGAGGGAGGAGACCTTCGTGGTCGAGCCTTTGTGGTCACCTCAACAACGAGGACGTAGATTTCCCTTAGTGGGAGTTGAACCTCGGTAAAAATATCTTGTCTTGCTACGGTGGTAGCATCGACTACCCTTGTTCTTGTGTTCTTCGTGTTCGTCCTCCCTACCCCCTATTTCATAGGTTGAAGCACTCGATTTACAAGTGGGAGACGTGTCGAGCTTCGCTAAGATCAACTTCATCATCCTCTACATCTTGGAGGGTGTGGTAACAATCAAATCTTAAGTCACAACTCATTTCTCTCTGATTTTGTAGCTCGTTAGGGCACCGGAAGTTCAGTTTGGTCTGCAACAGAAGTTCTGGGCACCCTAACCGAAACTTCTGATCCAGACCACCGGAACTTGGTCAGGTATTTAACTTCCGCAATTTTGAGTTTGTGAAGTTTCAGGTTTTCAAATACACCTATTCACCCCCCTCTAGGCCAATTAGGTCCTTTCAATGGCGTCTGACCGGGCTGTGGTGACTATTGTCCCCTCAGCCGTTGTGAGGTTAGTGCGGCGTGCTAGCTTATGTCAGAGTTGGTGCGCCCGAGAAGACTTGGTCCCTCATTGCCTTAATGTGTGGCCAAGGTTGGCGAAGAGATCGCGACATGCCTTGGTGTTGGCGTTCAGCCCGGCCTTTGCAGCATAAATGGGCTTGGTCGCTTGGGCTTATTCTGTCTGGCGTACTTGGCCTGTTAACCGTTCCTTGCCTTGAGGTACCCAGGGTATCGTGACCCCGACATTGGGTCAGTCAAGGTTTGGACCAGGTTTCACGGATTTTTGAAGATGATTTGAAGTAGTTTTGGATTTTTCGGGAAAGTTTATGAAAATCTTAAAAAAACTAGGTCATCTGCTTTTCATACCAGACTCAGTTCTTACGACCTGTGATGACCTGTGATTTTTTGGGGGGAGATCCTCCAGGGATTGATTCATCTATTTGTTTCTAGAGGCTGTAGTTCAAGTTTCATAATTTTTTAAATTCATTTCAATGGGTTTTGCATCTTCCTCCAAAAATCTCTAGGGCTGAAATCTGCCTACGAGGCATCCGGTTTGCATGCTACAGGAGCTGGTGGTTTGCAACGTGAAAATAGTGTCATCTAGTTGCATACTAATGGGGAGCCTGGTTTTCACAGTGTTTTTTTTTAAAAAAAGACTCGACCCGCAGGGGGTAAGACAACTCAAGGCATTATGCTTAAGAAAAAGACATTCTTACGCAGGACTAGAAAACCCCCGAACATCTGCCCTACTCATATACAGTGGCACCGCAGCTTCCGTGAGATTAGGCTTAGGATAAACTGCGCCTCCTCCGATCGACAAATCCGCCCCTAAGGGGGTTCGAATTTTGGCCGGCAGGGTGCATAGCTCATACACCTGATCTAGAGTTTGCTTGCTCACGGTGTTTTTTCAGTTCTCTCCATTATTTGTTCGTCTTGCTTCCGCACCTTCCTAGCCCCGCTCCTAAGGTCGGTGGGCAGTGGCGGAGGGTAAACCAAATTACAGTGGGGGCGATTTTAAAACAGAGCAAGTGAACTGTCGTCCGGACAAAGAGCACGCCGTGCCTCAGCTTCCTATCCTGCGTACGTGAGTGCCTAAGTGAGTGCTTGGGCACTGGCTGGCTCGTCGAGTAGGCAGCAGACCCTGGGAAATTTACTTGGGCCAAGATAAATACTACTAGGCCTTGGGAAATTTATTTGGGCCAAGGTAAATACTATCGCCTCCACTAGGCTCCGCCCCTATCGGTGGGTATTTTGTCACTACGTGATCTTAGAGTGAGGTAGTAGAGATTATTGTTTGGTTGAAATTGGGATATGGGCCAACTTCATCCTTGGTTAAGAATGTTTATCAGCTCCGATCCCATTCAAAATACGACCCCCCCCCCAAACTCCTTCACCTGTTCTAATCCTTCTACCATTATAAATCTAGGTGGAATACACTTTTCAATACATTTTAAAAAATACTTATAAAAAGTGTTAAAAAATTAATTATAGCATGAAATAAATATATAATAAACAGATATTTCAATAAATATGTAAATTATAATGCGGAAAATTCATTACACTAACTTCGTATTTGAAAGTAGTTTACATCAATAAATATGCGCACTGCCGCTATATTTCAGTTGTTTGAATTTTAAGATAATTTCATGCAACACTTTTGTATAACCAACTAGTATAAGTAAACTGTTTTTTATAATTTCTATTTGTCTTTATTTTTGAATTACGATCCGAATTCAATCAAATCATGAAAACTGGTGGAAAACGAATTTGGATACTTTTATTTTAGTTCGCATCTAAAAACAAATGTGCATAGGTATGGATATCGGATAATTTGGATAAGATCTCATCTATATCCTTCATTAGATTCATTTAGAATAAGAAATGTCACCTGTAGCTGGTGGAGTTCCAGAATTGAATAGCCGCGGTTTGAAAATGTTGTAAGTGTTGACCTACAACTATTAGTGGAATAGTTGGGTGGCAAGCCGCAGTAGTACAACCACCGCCCGAATATAGGGTGCGAACAAGTGTCCTCGTTTGCAAATCCCATATCTGATTCAACACAAGAAAGGAAAGCATTACATATTCAACACGATTGCTATGGTATAAAAGTGCACACAACATTACTTACCTCTAGACCACGACGCGGAATAATAACCACATGGTTCCGACCATTCTCAGTGAAAATATGATCATAGAGTACGTGGTAATTTTGTTCAATTGTTGTGATAGGCTGAGCGGGATGATGAATTGACCAGACCTGTTAAGTCGGAGACCAGGAATAGATCAAAGTCAGATTGCACAAGGATATGAACTTAGTCGGTTCATAAAAATATACTGACACAAAAGGAAAAAGACCAACCTTGAGGCCACCATTGAGGCTGCGACTAGTAAACGTGTTGGCATCGTTCGGGTTAAACTTAACAAGGATCATACTTCTGGTTGAGTTGTCTGAGAACAAGTGAACTTTTCGAGAACAAGCCCAGCCCCTGTCCCAGTTCCAGACTTTGATCACGCCGTCATCACATGCCGATAGCAGGTATGGTTGGCTAGGGTGAATCGCCAACGATACAACACGACTACCTCCTGCTTTGAATACCTTTATTTTTTTCTTTGTAATATACGAGTAGACATAAATGTATCCACCATCAACTGTGGCTACAAACCAATGCATTCGAGGGATGAATATAATCGAAGAATACATTAGTTTATTGGAAAGGATTGGGTATATATTGCCTGCTTCCTTCTGAACCTCTATTGTAACAATTGTTTCCTGGCAGTAAATGAAAATAATTAGTATGCCGGTTCATGGATAAGAAATAAAATTGCACCGATTCTAAACTGAATCACCTATTCCATTCCATATTACCTTCGTCTCGTAGTTCCAAATGGAAAGATACTTGTCATGACACAACAAAATCCTACAAACATGAAATTTTAGCGCAAAGTGTAATCAGTAATTTTGGTGTGTTCAGTAATTCAATCATCAGTAAATCTGCTCACCAGGGCTGTGTGGGATGCACATTTATTTGGTGTATGCCTGTAACTGCTGCCCTAGATTTTAATTTTAACTGAGACAACCAAAATGTATATTTGTCACCACTCACCAAATATCGTGATATCATCTAAACTGTCGGTGGAAACTCTTGTTCGCCTGTACGTTCCTACGTACAGTCGGATTAAAGCACTCACCTTGGGGGTAAGCCGTAGTATGTCCCTTTGTGGGGACGACGACGACACAACGACAGCCATCAAAATTGCAGCATGCACCTCGCCACCCAACTCTTCCATTCGCTTCGGTAGATCATCATCAATTTTGGGGTCGTTGCCAATGGTTGAGACCAGATCTTTCAGGTCGTTTCCGTTCACCATGGAGATTATCAGTATGTCAAACATGCCTGCGTCCAGTGGCGGCTGCTCTCCGCATACCATTGTCACAATTGAAGTGCCAGTGGACATTGGTTCCATAATGTTTTGGTGCTTAATACACCTATACATATCAGAAAAGTGTGGTATAATCCAGTAGGTCACATAACGATCTGTCATGTTAGTTACGTTCAGTGGGCACCTGGCATTCTTCTTGGCCTCGAAGAAAAAGGAGAGTTCCAGAGGGTGGACATCCAACATCTCACTCTCACTTAACATAGTACTTAATAACTGCAACATAACATGATAATATATAGTGAGACACAACATGCATATTGTCGCGCATATAGTGAGTTCGTTCTTCCACCATACTTTTTTTTTGGCTATAACAATACCTTTTGGCAGTAAAAATACATACGACTTAATGAAGTAAAGGATCTCCTTTGCTTAGGGATTAAGTCACGGTGGAACTATAAATACAATTAAGCAGCATGTAATCGTTGCAACCAAGCAAAAAAATGTAATTTCCCTATCTCTCTTCTCTACATGTCGCCTCCTCCTCTCTTCTCTTCCTGTGCATGCGTCGCCGCCGCTCCCACGCCGCCGGCCACTGCCCTAGGCTGCCATAGCGCTGCTGCCCGAGGGACAACCTCAACAACTGGTATCAGATCCGATCCAATCCTTTGGGCATCCATGGCCGTCACCACCACCACCATGAACGCCGACGTCAAGGAGATCATGATCCCGCCACCAATACTTGCGAGGACCTCCACGACACCATCATAAGTTGGGAAAAGAAACTCGTCAATTTTTTCCTTGAGCATCAGAATGCAACCCAAGCCAAATTGGATCTAGACGCTGCTAAGATTGGAGGAAATGATGACTACTGCGATAACAAAATCACCCCACCCCGCATGGAAATCACCAATCTGTGCACCCACGGCAACGTCAGCACCGACTCTGTGGGCATTGAGCAAGTACACAACCATGGCACCACCATCACCGAGGCCCAAACCAGATCTGATCTTGATGCCACCATCGATGACCTAGCTGTGGACACATAGCAAGCTATGTCACCATCGACAAATCCTTGGCCAACACCATGATGGAGGAACCCATCCCCTCCGAACTCCGCAGATTGCGAAAGAGGACATCGAAACCTTGTTCCCAACAACGGAGATACACCTAGGGCACGGCCCCCTGTGAGCAGCGACAGGCCACCCCATAGGCGACCCCTGACATCCAAGAGCGCTTGACCTCTCCATTGACAATAGCAACACCATTAGCCACACCTCAGCACCAGTTGCTGCAGTTGGAAGCTACAGAACCTTCAATGAATCCCGAACATCAATTCACCAAGTTGTCCATCCTCACGAATGTTGACGTGACACATCCTTCGTCATGGCTCAACAGTTGTGCACTATTTTAAAAAGGGCAACACACCACCACCACCAACAATAGCAAGCCGTTGTTACCTTGTGCAGCTATGCCCCTACCAGAAATCAATAGGTTTGACCCCAAAATCAGCCCCAAATTTACTTCTACAAATACACCTAAGGGGTATTCAGATGGAACATTCTGAGCAATCAACGATGACACCATCAATCACCCAACTCCTCAGCCAGCCAACTGGCCGTCAGAACGGCAAGTGCCCGCACTAGGAATGCCACTAGCCCCTACCTTGCCAGCAACGCCAACGCCTCATCTATGCCAGCAACACTACAACAACATACTTCCCACCATGATCAATGACACGACAAATCCACTGTTGTGGTTCAACTATTGTGAGTCCTTTAGAGGGTAAGATGGCCCAAACCACACGACAATCGAGTACACCATCTTTCATCCAATAAATACAATGCAACTATGATACATGCATATGACAGGAATCAACCCGACAATGGACATGGAACACGTCGGCCACTTCATCAACAAGCACATCAATCGGCCAATGCTAGGAAATCCATTGGATGAGCAGCAACAGACCCAAATCCATGTCGCCTACAGCCAACACCCCACCAACAACTACACACACATGGACAATACAACCCTCAACATCTCGCTCATCATCGACGACGACGTCGACTACCCCCTCCTCATGACAATCGGTGCCTCTTGGCTACCAAGGCATGGGTGGCACATCAGGCACCCCGCAGGAGCAATTTCAGGCGCTGGCAACCACATCCTTGCCAACACTATCAACGCCATCTTCACTAACAAACAACAAATGGTCCTCCATCAAAACGAGCTGTGTTTCAATTATCTCGACATCACCAATGGAACAACCACTCCAACATGGATGCAGCCCGATGCAACCTCGATAGGCATTCTACTTGGGCGCTCCACTATGATCACCCTCAACGATGACCTTGGCTTCCCACAACGGATGTCCACATCAGCCTCGCCTACACCGAGCCTCGCCTTTCACTGAAGACCTTCACTACTGGTGAGTTTACTCTAGGAGACATGCTCAACTTTACTACATACAACACCAACGACCATGTAAGGCTACTCCCTGAGCATTGTCCTACTCAACACAATAACCGTCTGCACGACTTCGCCTGTACACCACGAACCTGGACCAACTCTACATCAACATCGGCTTAGGAGACAACGGAACCTCGGACTACTACAACAACTGCTTCATCCCCAACGCCAACAACATCAACACCAAGCAGGCCTATGGAGTCCTTGGACACATTATCGTCCAAGTCATGGAGATTCCGTGGGACACCCAGCAACCAACAACCAACTCCAACGCCTGGCAAATATTTTAGTGTAAGGACGCACCGACTGAAGAAGTGGGGAGTACTATCACACGCCCAATGTGAGCCATAACCCTCAGTGGAATAAATGGGCCAACTTGGATCCCAAGAGGAGGCGCGGGCGCCCTTGACCCCAAACCCTAAAAGGGTCGCACGCCCAGGAAGGTCGCTGCCGCCATCGTCAACCGTTGCCTAGTTACCTTATTAAGTCTTAGTACGAAAGAGTCTATTGAGTTTGAGTTTGTTAGGAAAGAAGAATCCAAATCTTATAAGGATCTCATAGGTTACTTAGGGGCTAAGTCTCATTGGGACTATAAATACAAGCAGCATGTAATCCTTGCAAACTAAGCAAGAGAAACCTAATTTCCCTATCTCTCTTCTCTACGTGCCACCTCCTCCTTTCTCTTCTCCATGTGCACGCCACCGCCACCCCCACGCCGCCGACCACTGCCCTCAGCTGCCCTAGCGCCGCCCTGGTCACGACTTCGACGGTTTCTATACTAGTGTTTTGTCCCTTGTACAGTTGGTCGTAGTAACGTAAATTACCTTAATGTTTGTCTCTCCTAGTAGCTCCTTGGATGCACTGATTCTCGTTGGCTTGCATGCTTTTTTGGCCAGTCGATATTGCTGGTAGAACCTATTCAACGCTGATCGTTCTCGTTGGCATAGTGCAGAAGAAGCGGTCATGGAGTCTGCCTCATCCACCGACTGAAAATGAAGTGTGTACAATACATACATCAAGTAAAGAAATGAAGTCTGTGGCAGCCTGTACGCCGTAATTGATCATACCTGCCATGTTGAAGTACTTGAGACACTTCTAACAATATCATCTTTCTCTTTAAGGCTAGATATAACATAATGTATATCAGGCCTGTTCATTGGATCATCGTCCATGCATTTTATACCTATCTCAGCACATACTTTTACTTGTAGTAGTGATAGGCACTCTGATGTCCCAAACATGTTCGTCCAAGTTTCAAGCACCTACGAAATTCACAGTCAAAGTGGAGATATAAGATTGATAAGGGGCAGCCCTTAGTATCAACCATGTATATATGCTTGATGTAGATTTGGAAACTGTTGGCAGTGATAAATGGCACCAAACAAATTAGGATGTATTTGATTGCTTATCCATGTTGGGTGCCAAAAGATGCTAAGCTGAATTTTGGCAGGTTTTTTTTACTATATTTGGGATTCATTTGGTTGCGTGCTAAATTCTGGCTAGGTAGCCTGGCCATCCTGTAATTCATTCTGGTGGCCAAAGTTCACCAAACCGTGGCCACCAATTTGGTGACCAAAATTTGACGAGTGACACGCTTAACTGGAAACCAAACATGCCCTTAGTTCAAACAAATGTAGCCATGCATTATCTTGAAATAGTAATATAAATAATGATTATTACCTCGTCAACACTGGGGCATTGCTTGCATCCCATAAGGATCTCTATGATTATAACACCTAGACTATATATATATCTATCCTCGGTGTGATTATTCCTCTTCCCAAATATTCGGGTGCCAAGTATGGCCTGCATGAAAACAATTAATTGATGTAATTAGTGATAACTGATAAATGAATGAACATATATATGCAACGGAGTGGTGTGTGGTTGGTGTGTGACAAAACAAATGGACATATCAGAGAGAATTAGGTAGCTTACCGCGTCCCGATTATGTTCTCAGTGATAGTTCTACTTTTGTTATGACTTAAACGCCTAGATATACCAAAATCTGCAATCCTAGGCAC
This sequence comes from Bothriochloa decipiens, assembly GCA_023333625.1. Taxonomy (NCBI): domain Eukaryota; kingdom Viridiplantae; phylum Streptophyta; class Magnoliopsida; order Poales; family Poaceae; genus Bothriochloa; species Bothriochloa decipiens. The sequence continues at coordinate 34,583,609 of CM041647.1, read as the reverse complement.
CAATGCTATCGTCCAGTAGTATATTATCAGGTTCGAGATCCATGTGAATAATAGGCGTAGGCTCTTGATGAAGATAACCCACGCCCTCATAAATCCCCTTAATTATTTGATACCGCGTCTTCCATAGAAGTCCGGATGATGGCTCTGCCAGAGTATAGCATAATTAAATCAGTTAATTATTATTATCACATCAGACGAGCACTCCAAGTTGCACGCGGTATGCAGGTCCAATATACTAGCAAATGTTTCTTCGCTAAACTTTGGCAAGGCCAAAACGAGACGTGCACAATTTGCACAAAACCCATAGCCACTTTATGTTAATAAATCGCTATGAAGACATACGGGTTTACAAACATTAAATTATCTTTGCATATTGTGGTGCTTAGGTCTATTTTTTACAATGACCTTGACCTTTTTATACTGTTCGACAATGGTAAGATATTCGAAGAGCACATCTTGTCAATATAAGAATGATGTATAGCTAAAATCTTGGCTCTTATTAATCAACCTAATAGAAAATACACATGTAACTTAAAACATTTGTGTGTATGTACTATGTAAAGAGTGTGCTTGGGAGGGCTCCTTCCCAACTCTGACCTCCTCTGAAGGAGCCCTACCAACTGAAAAATGGCTCATTCATTCTACTTGATCATTTGGTAGGGCTCCTTGCAATCAGAGCCGCATCCAAATAGGATCCCTATCAAATGGGGCCTAAAAGTGATAGATCTTACCCGTTTTCCTTCACCTTGTATGAGTATTTTTTTTATCTCAGAACAGTACCCTACAAACCGTACTATTTTTTTGTGCTTTCTCTATGAGACAAGTTATCTCATAAGTAGAGGCCCACTTGGATCTAAATATTTTACATCAAGAACCCTGTTGTCTCAAAAATTATTCAGAACCTTCCACCTTTTCTTTTCTTCTAGCATCTTTATATCTAGAACCATATATTTCTTTCTATTATATGTTCCCCACTCCTAATCTCTAGCTGAACGAACACCGTCACCAGAGCATGGAAACCGGCAAGACGGAGTCGGCGTTGGAGAGGACGGAAAAAAACAATACGCAGAAATTTTGGTGCTTTATTATTAGCTATAGATATAGATTATATTTATAAATTTTTGGTGCTTATTATAGGTTTATTTTTGACAATCACCTTGAGCTTTGTGTACTGTTCGACAATAGTATGATGTTCAACGAGTGCATCTTGTCAATATAAGAATAACATAGAGCTAAAAGGTGTGCTTTATATTAGCCCCAAAAAATGTACATATACCTTAAAATGTATATATACACGCACAGAGAGAGAGAGACACACACGCTACGTTAAATGTTACAGATCTTACCAGTAAGATATTCGGCAAGGCTCCCTTTACTTAGGTATTCAAAGCAAAGCAGCCTTTGCCATACGTCTGCAAGGACACGTTTTCCTTCATGCTTTACGAGTACTTGCTGTGTTTCAGAACAATACCCTAGAAACCGTACTATGTTTTTGTGCTTGACCTCTATGAGACAAGTTATCTCACTTTGGAAGCCTTCCTCCAGAATCCCGATCGTGCCACGAAGTTTCTTCACAGCAACGAGCTTCCCATTTGGAAGCTCTCCCTGCAGTTAACAAACACAGAATCATCGGCAAGTAATGTAAGGTGGCCATGAGCGAAGTTGCTAGCAGCTTAAGTGCGTACATACCTTGTAAACATATCCAAAACCACCGCTGCCAATTAGTTGATTATCAGAGAAATGTTTTGTGATGGCCTTCAAAAAAAAAGAAAGGTAGGGCGATTGGATCCACGCTTTCATCGTCTAACGCCTTCTTTAGTTTAAGACATTTGTCTTGATATATGTCCATCAAGGAGAGTAAACTTGCTTGGACACGATGGATAGATCAGAATTGCTCACACTCTTGCGATGCAATGAGTCTATCTAATAACACATAACAATAGCAAATGATAAATCATAGTAGAAATAGTACTATATTTGAGCTACTTTGGATTATGGGAGATGCGAAAATAAGGTCACCAAATCGATATAAGCTAGCATAGGAGAAAAAAATTAGATGGTAACAAATCTCTGATAGAGACAAATAATTTCTTCATTGGCAAGAAAAAAAGTGTCATCCATCCAATAACACTCTTTGGCAGGGGAAAAAATTGTCGAAATGACAAAATATAGCTATATATACTTGCGACATGATTTATCTGCACTAAAACAGGGAGAGCCACGGAAGGTGTTCGGAGCTTGTAAGGCAATGAAGCCTTGAAAGATCCCACGGGCAAAGGAATCCTTTATGTATATTTCAAAAGAACATATTCCTAACAGGCACAAGGGCGGGCTGATGCATGGATCCGATCTAATTCTGGATGATTATCTTTAATTTGTTTCTCACGCACCTTTTGCGTATTCGAGAAAAAAAAAATTCTGACAAAGGGCATCCCAGGCCTCTTCAAAGGAACATTCAGCAGAGAGAAACTAAAACATTAGTTGTATCGTCACATCCACATCCTGGAGCCCATTGACTTGACCCCAAAGTGTTCCTAATGTATTTTTGATTTTTTTTTTTTACTCTGAATTCCGGGAGAGAGTCGAAAATAAGATCAACACAGAGATATAAGGGGGGAACAACACCGTAAGCTAACAAATCTCTGAAAGAGAGACAAGGTATTTTCTTCAATTTTTTGCAAGGAAAAGAATGGTAACCCAAATATTCTCCAGCAATTACGAAATTATCAATTAGCAAATAAAGCAAATCTAGCTAGGGTAATGACACGATTAATCAATGGTAACAGGGAGGGGGGAGGCGTTACTAATTAAGACATTAGCCCACAAAGCCTGGAAAGATTCCACCGCAGGGTAAAGAGCTACTATTTGAGCTGGGCGCGGCTGGTCGGCCGGTACCTTGCAAGATGCAACGTGTGCATATATATATGAAAAAAAGAAATAAGTACCTTCTCAATCTTTTAATGATGTATACAAGGATGAAGCAGAGCAGACATAGGCGGTGCAGTCCTTGCTTGCCCAGCCAGGTTCGAGGGGAAGTTCGTCGAGAGCCGGGTTCGACGGGAAGTTCGTCGAGAGCCGGCGGGGCGACTGCTGCGCCACCGCGGCGTTTGTATTTACTAGTCAGGACTAAGGAGGAAGGGAAAATGTCGGAGCACGGCCGCCAGCCGAGTGCCGTGTGTGAATTTGGTCAATAATAGTGGGCACGATGCAAACTTACGCGAGCAGTGCGCAAGGGAAATAGAAGAAGCAAACGCGTAGTCTTACTAAATATCTCCACCCGTGCGATTGAGCTTCCTCTAAGTTTCCTTCACTTGATCTTCGTCTTACACCTCTCTATCATGATTGATTGCGAGGACCCCAACCTGGTAGTCATCCCATATATCGTCTTCTCGACCGACGTGGTACCAACCCAACGTGCAAGCAATCCACGATCTCCAATAGCGCAGCTAACCCACAGTATCAAGTCGGTCCTAGATGACTAAATATCAAGATCCATCTTACATAAACATTGTTCTTTTTTCTTTTGAAAACAGGAGGGCAGCTTCAGGCCCCTACTGATTAATAAAGTGAAAAGGGTAACAAAGTGACATTAAAAAATCATAGAGCAGGGGAGGAGCAAGAAAGTTCAGGAAACAAAAAAAAAAAGGAGATAAAGAACATTAACCAAGCTAACTAGCTAAGGGGTTAAACAAGATTATCTAACCATTGCTCAATAAAAGGGGAAATAACGACTTCTTTTTTGTATGTACAAGGAACTACGCAAATTCTGGTTTCAAGAAACTCTTGGAGGCTGCAAAAGATGGTAGTTTGTGATTGAAGATGAGATCGTTCCGTGATTTCCGTAATTTCCATATAGTCCAACACATTAGTACATAAACATTATGCTTTATGCAGGTAAGAAAATCCTATTACTCAAAGGGATTAAATACACTATTATTAAGTGAACTTTTTTTTTGCAAAAAATTATTAAGTGAACTTCTGTGGGACTTGCTATATCCCAGTCGTCTTTGTTTTTTTCGGAGAAACCCAGGCGACGACCTGCACAACCGGACACAGAACAGAACATCACCGGAAGTAGGCCAGAACATCAAACACTGTCACAAACAGACGAGAACATCGTCGGAACATCACCGGACATAGGCTAGAACATCATCGGAAGCAGGCCAAAACATCGAACACTGTCAAAAAAAAGATGACAACAACGTCGGAACATCGCCGGACACAAGCCAGAACACCACCGGAAGCAGGCCAGAACATCGGTTGACAGCAGACAAAATATCGAACCCGTCGCATGGGTTTTTCCTGAAAACCTAGGCAACTGGGATATAGGAAATGTGTTTATTTTACTATGTATCTAAACATATTATTATACCTATATAATAAAATAAATATATAAAAAAGTTAAAGTGACTTATAATTTAGAATAGGGCAACATTCAAACACTACATTCTGCTCATGTCTCTTTCGCTCCTTCAATGTTAAAAGAAGCCATCGGAATGTGCCCTCCTTAATAACTGAGACTTAATCTTAAACTCCTATAAAGTTAAGATCCACTAGCTAATTCTCTTGCATATCCTTGCACCATGTCATCCACCACCTCATCAATCCACTATCACATACATTTATGGTCAACTATCGAATACATTTATGGTCAACTAGCATTTACAATTATGATCTACATGTCACCTAAGACAAATCATCCATTGACTAGCATTATGCCACGTCATCCACTAACATTAACTTATAATTGCTTACCCTTTGTATGAATAATCGTATTCCAAATCAATAGTGATTTCTACGGCAACGCGTGGGGTATGTTTTCTTGATCATTAAGACCCTTAAGGTTTATGTGTTTGCAATTCTTATTAAATAACTCACATTTTTATATCTCTCTTTCATTCATCAAATAGTCACCAAAACTTACCTTAAATTCCCGTGGCAACACGCAGGGAATCCACCTAGTTTATCTAGTGATCTACTGCCAAGCCTTTGGCGAGCATAAAAGCAGCTTAACAATGATATACCATGAGTACGATTATGCTTAGGACTATTTGAAACATAAATATTTGGTAGACGCAATGGGGAACTAGTAGGAAGTTTTGCAAGAATTGCATAAAGGCATGGCGTAGGTTAAACTTGAGATGCTATGCTCAAGTTGCTAGTTATTAGATTGAAGGAATTACGTGGACATGCATGAATGGAACATCTTAAGTACCTCACTACTCTGAAATTAGAAGCACAAGAATAAGCAATAATCATCCATAGATGTTCATGCATTCAAAGAAAACTCTATAGAGGTGTACACCATATCCAAAAGGAAAATTAGGGCGAACCTACATACTGGTGCCTAGATAAGGGTTTGGTAATTGAGTGACAACTTTAATTCTTACATATAAAAGTTACCACTTTCAATCTCCTCTAAGAAACTTGAGACGTTTTGCACTCTAAGAAAGTTGGAATGACTTTAATTTGGAAAGTAGGGAAAGTGATAGGGCATGAGTTGGATTTTGATGGATTTTAAATGATTGGGTGAGCAAAAGGATTCGAACACCAATCCGAATTCATTTGAAAACTATTTCACAAAAAAAATTCATTTGAAAACTAGACTCAGAACCACTACTTCAAATAAAAAGGAAAATGATACCCTAAGGACATTAAACTGCGTGACCATGTATCACCGACAGAATGGTCAGAAAAATGAATGTGATAAACAAGCTGCTCAAACCCCTTTTTATAGTCCTCCAATGACTCAGTTTGTTTCAAAGTTAATAACTATAGTACAGCATCATGTCTCGGTGGGTAGTCACTTCAAATTCAGTTAGCGCTGCCCGAGTAAAATGAGCCCTACTGAGACTGTGTCGTTCATCAATTTGAAGGACAGGTACCAATGTGCAGCGCTGTCAACCAAGTGCACAGTACCGCAATTTGGTACAGAGAAATAATCCTGACATTTCTCCAACCAAAATTTGACAACAGCACCGTCAAACTTTGGGAAATCCATTCTAGGAAGCCAGTTGTGTTCCCAACATCGCCATGATCAGGAATAGTTCTACCGCCACCAACATCGCCGTAGTTATGTTCCTCAGCCAGAGTTTCTCTACTGCCTCCAGCGCCACCCAGAGAACCCAATCCACCATCCCGCGCTGGAATTTCAGTTCGACCACCGCCGAGACTACCAGCATCTCAAAATTGATCTGATGAGAGTGCAAGGACGACAAAGTGGTGCCTGGTGAGAACCTGGTGGTGGCGTCCCTATGACGGAACGCTTAAATTGCAGACCATCGAGATCCCATGGATCCTTGTCCGGAATGCTCCAACTGCAGCTGGCGTTGTGGAACTCCATTCTTGGGCGCTCGCCAGACGATCAGCTGGGGGAAGACACCCTTTTATCCTCGAAACTGTTCGGCTGTTTCCCCACCCGCGCAACGCTCGACCCTTCCCCTGCGCCGCTCTTCCGTCGCGCCGCCCCTCCAGCAGTGGCGTCCCGAGAAAATATGAGGTCCAGTTCAAAAACACTCAGTGAAGGCCTATTATCCAGTACCAATGAGAAACTAATAGCATCTATCAATCAATATATTACCTTTTTGATGTCTTTTTAGTGAATATTTTACAACTAAAACAGAATACTTTGTCAAGTTCTTTGGAATACACAAGCAAATCTCTATCACACTCTTCTCCATTTGATACTAGTGTAGCAGAAAACCTTCTGGAATACACAAGCCAACCTCGTGAACGTAAGCAAGAAAGTCACGATCAGTTACGATCGTGGTGGACTCATGCTACATAAGTCCACGTTTTTAGGCCATAGAACATAGTTTTGGTTGATTTTTCAATTAAAACAAAGCTAAAATTAGCATATATACTTAGCAATGTGCATAAATTTTTTTCATTGGCAAAGGAAAAAGGTAACAAAAAATGAAGCACTCCCCAGACCAAATTAAGTAGCAAATGGAGCAAATCTTAGCTTGACTTACTATAGGATTATATTGATGAACGCTAACAGAACAGGGAGACGCAAGGTATTCTGAGACTGTTAGCCCACAAATACAGCTTTGAAAGATATCACCACGAGGCAAAGAGTATCTCAGAGGCAAAGAGCTAGTACTATTTAAGCCAGCAGATCTAGGTCCGGCTGTGTCTGACCCTCATTTTGAGAGTCCTAAGTGTACATTTACTTACGTCAGGATAACGCACAAGTATGCACAAGATATAACGGAAATGGCACATAGATTTATAGTGGCAAAAGGTGTGTAATTTCCTCCCAAATCCACAAGAGGTACGAAACGTCCATTCGTGGAGCATCCCTTGAGTAGATCCACCAAAATAGTGAATCTAGACCCCGGATCCACCATTTTGGTAAACCTGAATCTGGTGGATGTAGACTGTTTGGGAAATATTTTGGTGGATCCAAGCTACTGAATCCAAATGTAGTCTAAATTCAACCCAAAAGTTTAAACTGATGGGGTAAGATGGGCAATTCACTTATATTCCAATAAAAGGTTAATCGAACCCAATCAAACAATATTCGATCTCCAAAAGTGACAAAATTAGCAAAATGAACAAATCTAGCTAGACTTATGACAAGATTAATCAGCTCAAACAGGGAGGCGGAAGGCCGAAGCTGTTAAGAGATTGTTAGCCCAAAAAGCTTGGAATTGCAAAGGTTTCACTTCCACGGCAGGCCGAGCAAAGAGGTACTATTTGAGAGAGCTAGGTGCCTTGCAACATGAACAAAATAAGAAACTTAGGTACCTGCTAAGGGAGCCGGGATTTGCGTCGTGGAAGCTCCTATGACTCTATGAGGCGTTGACAGCCGGCTCGCGACGCTGGTGCGCCACCGCGGCGTCTTGTATTTATAGGGGCGCTTTAGTAAGGGAGGAAAAGCAAGCTGGGAACGACGGCCGTGCTTGGATTTGGACATTTGGTCAATAGTGGGTACCCTGCAGCTGCAAATTAAACTCGAGTTGTTTTTTATAACAAATGAAAACGTGAGATTTCTCCAAATGAGTTTCCTCTAACTTTCCTTCATTTGTCTTCTACCCGTGGTTTGGCTCGTATAACTTGTACCATCCAAAGTTCAATCGGCAAGCGGACACACTACAAGATTGTTAATTTGCTGGCAGACATCATGCCTTTTAAAATAATGTGCCGTCCTGACTATCAGAGAGAAATACCATGAATGTCGCTTTTGTTTTTCCTCATTATTCTTTCGTACCCTTCTTCTCTCCGGTCTCCCAGCCTGTCTGCTCCCTACGCGCCACCATACGGACCCTCATGCAGATGAGCACCGCACCGAAGCACGTCATTAAGGGAGTGAACCTGAGGATGACATTCCTTATAATCATGCGAAGATAGTGGAGTTAACTGCTTGCGATGATGAAAACCAAGTGGATCCCCTGCTGGAATTTGGAATAATATCCAACCATATAAAGCTGGTAAGGGGAAGAAGAAAGCCAAGAAGAAATGACAAATGAGGGTCTTTTTTGGAATGTTAGGGGGCTGAATAGTGGAGGGAGAATAAAACAGTTGGGGGAGCTTTGCTACAAGCACCTAGTGGAAGTGGTCTGTCTACAAGAAACTATCAAACATTCTTTCAAACCAAGAGAGTTGAACAATCTTATTAGAGGGGAGGACATGGAATATAGGTGGATTGCTCCTAGAGGGGGATCTGGTAGCTTGTTGGTAGAGGTTAACAAAGAATCATTGGAGGTTTTCGACTACAAGGAGGGTATTGCCAGCACCTCTGCCTAGTGGAACACGACACATGGACGACCTCTGCAACTGAGGAGCTACTCTAGTTGTCTAAAAACTTCCTCCACTACTATCTCCTTATTCTTCTCTCTCTCTCTTTCCAGTCTTGTGATCTCTGCCTAAGCTAACTACTTAGCAATTATAATATCTATCATTTCATTGATACTAACTTCAGAATCCCCTAAGACTATGTTACAGTCTGCAACTATTTTGGCCAGGTTATCATCAGAAATGTCCTCCAAGACTGTAAAAGGAATAGAATTTATACCTGTAGTGTTCTTGCATTCCTTCAACTTTTTAGCCTTCTCCAGCATAGGGGTGTCGATCTGAGCCTTCATAGCTTGCTTCTGGTAGCTTCCTCATCACTTCCTCCTGAATGACACGTGCTTCTTCACCTGAATTCACCACCTTCTAAACATACAGCCCCTTCTGATTGAGTTCCTCAGTACCATCTTCAGTGCTTTGAGATACTATCAACATCATTTCCTCAGATCCAGCGCCATCTCTGTCTGGCCAGTGTACCCTCCAATCTCTAACTCAAAAGCAGGCAAGATTGACTTACTGCTGCTTAATTCTAGCTGAAAACTTGAACAGCCCCTCCACCATCACTTCCAGCTGATTTCTGAAAATCTGTCTTCAAGTGATCCTCCTCATCCAAACTCAGCTCTGCTTCCATACCAGTCCTTCCTATCTCCACACTAATAGAAATCCCAAAAATTTTATTGTCAGATAATTCCACTTGAGATGTCTTCTCAGGGGCCACACTGCTGATTTATTCTGAGTCAGCCATATATGTATCACTAACAGTCTGACACTACTTTCCTCATTTTTCACCCCATATATCTTTCTTATACTCTTTTGCACAACAATATTCTACAATATGGTTTTCATCTTAATTATCTCAATCAATCGGGAAAATCTCTTGGCAGTAATACAAATACTGTCCATGCAGTAGGCTTTAACTGATTTTTCCATAAGAACTGAAATAAGCTGTCAAGCGTTTTGTCCTGCCCGTAGCTACCCCCAAAATCAGATTGTCAGTTATACTTACCTGTGGGCTGTGGTTTGGCCTGGCTTCTGTCCAAATCAAACCCCAAAATGGATCTTAAGCCAACGGAGACTACAACAACATGGCCCAACGGAGACTTCAACAACATGGCCCGGTCCGTATTGACGTGAGGCACTGCACATTGGCCCAGGAAGACCACAGATATCGGGCTGGGCCTGGACGAGCCCATCAAGTGCTGCTGTGAGCCTGTTGAACTTTTGCACTTTTTGTGGTTGGGATGGATGCAAAATCAGAGTAGAGATGATGATATGCAATATGTACGTATGGTACTGTAACATCCCTAGAGATCCGGACATAAAAAAAATACAAGCTTTTAAAATATTTTTTTAAGGTATACCGATGTTTGGTGACCGTTATGTAGGAAACCTGCTAGTAGTTGCACGAGTAGCACTTAAAATTAGCATGAGCATCGCATTTAATTTACCAAAGTTTGATTTGCTTTTTAATTAGTTTTATGTGATGATCAATAAAATCAAACAACTTATTATCGCATGTATAAATATGTGTCGACTAACCTCGGAAATGGATCCATCATGACCATGAGACCCTAGTGGACCTACCATGGTGTGTGCACCATGGTCGTTAACATATTTAACAAGGATCTTTGGCATAGTTGATTGCTTGGTCAAGGAATAGAAATAGAAAAGGAAATAGAAATTAGATAGTAAAAAGAAAAAGGAAACCCATGAAGCAACCAGCCCAGCCCAGCTAGCACCTCAGGCCAGCCCGCTGCCGGCTCGCCCACCGCTGCGGCCGCTCGGCCTGCCAGGCCCAGCTCGCCCGGGCCCGCCTGCATGCGCGCCGCCCACGCGCCCGCCTGCTGCTCGGTCCAGCATGGCCTGCCGCCGCACCCGCACACGACCCAGCTCGGCAGTCCGCTCGCACGTGCTGCCGCGGCCCAGCACGACCGACCGGCCCAGCAAGGGCCTGCTGTCGCCCGCGCCTTTCCACTCTCTCTCTCTTTCGCTGCCGCGCGGACCCTGTCTGTCATACCCCTCCTTTTCCCATTTCTGGCCGCACGTCTGTCCCGTCCGCCACACCAGAAATAGCAACGGTGCCCTCCGCCGTTCACCCCGTGCTCGTGACCCGACGCCTGCGCCGCGGCCGTCCATCTCACCTTCCCGCGTCGCGTCTTTCCCCGAAGCCCTAACCCTAACGCGTGGCCGCGCTTAGCCACTCGATGGGGATCGCCGATCCACACCGTTCGCCGTCGGCCGCCGCGCTTATAAAGGGAGGAGCACCGCGCCGCTAGGGTTTACCTCCCATCGCACAGCCATCTGGTCACCCCGCTCACTCACTGCCCAGCCAGAGAGAAGAAGGGAGGCGGAAGGGAGTGCCACCGCCGGAGCCGGAGTTGAGCACCGCGAGCGCCGCCGTCGTTGCTGCGCGAGCCATCGGAGGAGGAGGACCCAGAGCCCCAGTGTGTCCACGCCGTCACCCTGCACTTCTTCCTCTCCACCAAGCTGACGCAGCCACTCCGGACCATCCTGAATCGACGCCACGCGAAGGTGAGCTCACACCGCCCGCTCCATGGCCACCGGCCGAGCACCACCGGGTTCTCGCTCTCCCCAGCCACCTCTTCCTCCATTAGCTCCACGAGAAGGTCCGTCGCATCGTAGAACGCGTATTTGACATGGTTAGGGAGCTCGGCAAGGCCACAGTGGGGCGGGCACCATTGCCCCGCCCTGGCCGCCGAGGCTCCATGGCTGTTGGAGCGCCGCCACGGCCAACCCGCCGTACGCGCCTCCGCCGTGCCTTCGTTAGGCCATAGGTAGAACCCTGAGCTCTGAGCTGCTCAGAATAGGAGAGGATAGAGGGGGAGATGACGCATCATCGGCGAATTTGGCCGAGCACCGCCGTCCGTCGCCGCCGAGCACCCCGCCGCCGGTCGCTTGCTAGAGCGCTGTTTTTCCAAATTGAGGCACATCCCTCATTTGCCTTGGCCTCACGAGCAAGATGCGCTCACCAATGCCACCCCTACTGCGCCGTAGCACCCTGCAGCCGTGGCCTCGTCGCCGGACGCCGCCGAAGCACATGCGCCGGCAAGGCCAAGCCCCGTGAGACCACACGGACCCCGCCGCTGCACTAGCACTAGCCTTCGTGCCCACTTAGCCGCGCCTTAGCCTGGCGAGCACCGCCCGTCGCCGCTGCTCGCCCGTTCGCCGTCTGCACGCGCGAGGCAGAGGAGAAACCAAATTTTCCCTGTACCCGTGTGGACCAGGTCCACCACGTGGGCCACGCTGGACCAACCACAGCCTGCCACTCAGCTGCTCTGTCTGTGGTCCATGATGCACCGAGTCCATGAACTAGCCGCCGTGGACCGAGCCCATTAACGGCCCAAGAAGCCACGTGGCTACACCGAGCGCTCGACACGTGTTCGGGCCGGGCCGGCCCAAGCCAGCCCAGATCCAGCCCTGCCTAGGCCCGTCGAGGCCCGGTCAAGGCCCGGTCGGCGTTGACCGTTGACATGGCCCTACCTGTCACTGACCAGACCCCGTGGGTCCCTCCTGTCGGCCGCTGACCAAATCCCCCGTCAGAGCTGACGTCAGCATGATGTCAGCCAGCTGTCAGATCCGCATTAGTGCTGACATCAACATGACATCAGCCCTGCACCAGTTCCACTGTGCCCGCGCGCCACGTGGCCCAATCAGAGCATGCCACGTGTCAGCCTCTGATTAATCAGCCCTTTTTTTAGAAAATAGAATAAACTTCAGAAATTCATAACTAATTCATACGATCTCCGAAAAATATGAACCAAGTGTCCAAATTTTCATAAAAACGAGCTCTACGTCATAGGCTTATGTATGAGTGCATTTGGAGTTATTGAATTTTATTGCTTCTTTGTGTTGACTCTATAGGAGCCGCTAATGCGGCTATTATGTCTTGTTTCAGAGGAGGATCAGCTTGAGGAGGACGACTACGAGTACGAGGAGGAGCTCGGTGATGACTACGCAGGTGCCACACCCCATCCAACCTTGTAGATTCTATTATGCATGGCATAATATCTAGTTTGCTAGTGCTTTATTTATGAATATCACCTGATGATAGGTTGCATGGTAGATTTGCTTGATGAGCCTTTACCTTGTCGCAACCTTACTCCTGCACACTGCTGATAGGCTAGACGCATGCTTATTTACTTATGATGCTTTACTTCAACTACGCTGATATCTGTTTGATGTGATGTGTGGTGGAGAGTATGGTTATATGGTTAAGGCACGTGGTGCCACTATACTCGGGGAGAGTGCTGCGTGCGTCTTGGGTGCGTGGTGAGGGTTGAGTCGATCAGACAGGATTCTACGATGAGCCATGTGGGTGAGTCTTGCCGAGGGGTGTGTTCTGGGCATTCCCGTGTAAGGTGCTTGTGGTGTGCACATTGTGAGGTATATGGTGATCCCGGGGGTGAGAACCTTCGTGGAGCGAAGCCCCGGGTAGGAGGTGCTATTGTAGCACAGACTATTGTAGTCCCTAAGAGAAGATAATCCTGTCTGATCCCCTAGGACCTGATATCTCTTGAGGACCGAAACCTTGGGACTTACGTGCTCACCACTCACTCTTGTATGGGCGGGAGTCGGGTGTCTGACTAGCTAGGATGGTGCCACTACTACTAGGTTGATAGCAGATAGTATCAGGAGGTAGGGGCATGGAGACCCACACCCTCCTTAGACAGCATAGTGACCTCGGGGGCTCGGTACTATGTCTCACAGTCTCAGTGTGCCGGTGGTACCTATCCGGGATGTCCCAGTACTGAGTGGTAGGGTGGCATCACTCTGGTTAGAAAGCAACCAGAATCAGCTTAGGCGGGGCACTGCCGATGATAGTGATCTTATGGTTATGGGAGTACACGCTCTGTAGAGTTTATGAATCTATATATATAGTCCGTGGGTCACTGGTATGGCCCTTTCCTAAGACCCACGCTTCTCGGGAGTAGTGAGATGAGTCCTTCTATTCTTTCCCCTGGTGTTACCCTTTCGGCTGTGAGCCGCTGAGACAGGCTCCGAGTGGGAGTTGGACCTGTCGAATGAGTGCGAGAGGGTGAGGTGTGTGTGAGGATGGAATGGGATGGATATGTGGATGAGACGGGTTAAAACTTGATGAATTATATTATATAATATTAGTCACTACTTGCATAGGAAACCATAGCCATATAATAGGTCGATTTGATTATATCCTTTGCATCCCACCAAATACTTCATAGCAAAAGCAAAGCATAGGGTGGGAGATGTGGCCAGTACAAACCGTACTAAAAATTATTTGGCAGGTGAGCCCGACTACGACTATGACGATGAGGAGGAGTAGACGTCTCATTCCTATGCTCAGGTTTCTTTTGGAGATTTATTGATGCTTTCGCCTTCTGCAGCCGCTCCAGAGGCTGCTACTCTGATGATTCCGCCAGTGTGGCGGTGTACTATTTATGTAATTTCCCCCTAATCATACTCTTTTGTTCAAAGTATGGATTTTTGTATCAACTATTGCTGGATAATGTGATGGTTTGAGCTTCGAACTATTGTATTATTCGCGATTCTGTGTATTTTCCCTTCGTGGAAAATTGAGGATATTTCAGTTGGTACCAGAGCCATGCTTGACCCTAGGATGAGACCCTTAGGATTGGATGATAGAATTAGGAGAATCTGGAAATCTCTCGGTTATACACCGACCACTGCATACACTTTTGTGCATGGCTTACCTCTCTCTGCAACTTTTCTACTTTCATTCTCGTGTCAACCTATAGATGGACCCCAACTTGCCGCTTGGTCCGTTGCCGTCGATGGATGTCATGGAGTTCAGACTCGACGGGATGGAGTATGGAGGCTATGCTCACGTGCTTCGCGTGGTTCTCACCGAGCTTGGTGTTCCCGTGGAGAACATCGAGTACCTTTGCCACGGCAAGCCCACCCCTGGAGGAGGCATCGAGGGCTACAAGGCAGTCCACATCAATGTGCCTGCAAGCATGAACCTGCCCGGAGTTGCCGCCTTCACCAACTTCGCATTCGATAATGACACCGGCACGTGTGTTCAGACCGTTTCATGCCAGGCAATTCACACTGTGCTACACAACGGAGCTGACTACCTGAAGGAGAGTCGCTTTCGTCTGCTTTCCTGTGCCCTCGACATTCAGTAGGGTACTTGGGAGGAGATCGTCAACACCGAGCAGAATACCAGAGTTGACCGCAACCCTTGCCACCACACCTCTGTGATGTACCTGCAGTGTTAGGAAATGTACATTGCCGAGTTGGAGCAAAAGGGGCGCCGTGATCGTCGATACCTGATGGAGGTTGATGAGAAGATGCGCAAATCGAAAGATAAGGAGGCAGCATGGAAGCAAAAGATTGTGGACCTAGAGCATGAGTTGGCGTGCAAGGAGCACACTCACCAGGACCAGATCACCAGTATGATGAATGAGATGGATAAGCTTCAGATCCACAACAGCCGTCTCAACAGGGAGATCTGGGAGCTTGAGACCACTATAGCTGAGAAGAACGAAGACATTGCAAAGAGAATCCAGGAAAAGAGTCAAGATGCCGCCTACAGGGACAAACTCCGTGAGCAGTGCAAGGCTCAACATGAGAAGTTGCTGCAAGAGTACACTCTTGCTAGCTACAACCAGGGACACCTGATCAACTACGTCCACAAGACAGCATACCTCATGAACAAGCTCAAACACACCATGGAGGCCTGGAAGAGGTCACATCGCAAGAAAGTCAGGGAGTACGAGGATTGCAGGACGAGCTTCCCTTACGAGCCCATAAGAAGGTCAGAGTTGAGACGTTCGAGTTGGGGCAATCTCGCCTCAACTTGAGTGGTGTAACACCATGGTGTTAAGCATGCATTATCTTGCATATCATGAGCATAATCATCTCTTTGCATAGTCATTGTTTACATGAAATGATAAAATGAAAAATGTGCTTGCTTTGATTTGAACTAGAGCTATGTGATAGGTTGCTTGTTTGGGGTTGAGTGTTAAATGAAGTTTGTAGAGAAAATTATTTGGAGCAAAACTTATTTTTGGGTCATTTCATGAAAAGGCTTGGAAGTGGGTCAAAAATGTCAAAAACAGTTTATAAAAATGTTTTTCTTTTAATTTTAAATGGATTTTAAATCCCCATTTTTTAATTTCAAATTCTAGGCAGAATGATGTTTAAAAGTGAAATGTTCTACTCATTGAGAGCAACATTTCATCTTTTACAAGTTTCTTCAAATTTGGATTATTTTGGAAAATATGGAGTTAATCAAGTTCTGTACGAATCTTGGCGCAGTGGGACCCACCCGTCGGCCTCCTTCTTCCCTCTCTTCTTCTTCCTCGCGCCGACGGTGTTCGTGCCGACGCTGGCCGCGTGGCGTCCGTACGCCGGGTGACGCCGCTGCCCGCTGTTTGGCCTCCCCATCCGAGCGCCGCTCGCCCCCACACTCGACCTGGCCCCACCGCTCGCCCACGCGTCCCTCGCCCCGGTCCCGCATCGCCTGCCCGCGCGCCACGCGCATGCCGAAGCCCGACGCCATGGCCCGGCCCTTCGGCCGTTGGCTCACTTCAATGCGTCCCGACCGCGCCTCTCGCCTTCACTCTCCACCCACCACCACCAGACGCCCCTCCTCGCCTCGCATTTCCCTCCCCGAGCTCAAGCGGACGCGGAACCCGCCATTGCCGCCGCCCTGAGCTCGCATTGTCACCACACCTCACAGCCCTGCCATTTTCTTCCCAGAGCTCGTCAGTAGCTCCGCCGTGGTGCGAGGCACACCATGCGCACACTCCCTGCCCCAATGACCTAAGGTAGAGGTCGAATCGACCATTTCCCCCTTCGCCGGCCATGGCCGCCTCGACCGCCGCGCGGTCCGCCATGACCAACAACCCCTTTCTTCCTCCTTTATCTTGTGCATCGTGGTCACCTGCATGAGTAGAATAGGTTGGTGTAGTTTATGGGATCGATTAGGTTAGGGTTCGTCGGATTTTGGTCGACCGTCGTCGTAGGTCGCGCCACCACTCGTCAGCCGCTCGCACGAAGCTCAATCCGGTGGACCTTTGCCTTCATGTGCTAGTGCAATCAAGTCGCCCCAACTTCAATTAGGTCGCAGGATAGTTCTTGGGCCTTGATTTGGCTGGAGTTGGCCTGCAGCCGTCGAACCGCCGACATGCACGCCGCCGCTCGCCGGCATGCATCACCATCATCGTTTCGGCCAACATCTCTTCATGTTTTCTGGTTAATCCGAGTTGCCTTGGCCTGCTATACCCGGTAGGCTAGTCCTTGCGACCCGTCGTGGCCCGTGGTGGCCGTCGCACCGCCAACCCTCGCCGTCGTCCGCCGTCGCGCATGGCCGTCAATCAAAACCGCACTAATAGCCTTCATCTTGTACACCGTTGGGTTCGCAAATGTTGAGTTGAGTCGAATGGTGGCCATAGTTTGGCCAGAGACCTCGCCGTTGGCGAGATTGCCGACCGCCGGCAACCTTTCCGCTCGGCGTGGACCGCGTGCGTCCTTTATGTTCTTTTTCGGACTTAAGTGCAAAACTGCCAGACACAGAGAGTTTCTTTTTAGGGCTCGGTTAATTACTAGAAAGTCTAGGGTTTCCGGTGCAAAACTGTTTTCTATTTCGTTTTAAAAAATCTGTTTTTCAGATTTTTGGTAAAAGCTTTGAAAAATCATATCTCACTCATTTTTAGTCCAGATGGGTTGGTTCAACCTGCAATATTTTTCTTATGAGTAGATCTATGCATGAAAAATATGAAATATGATTGTTGTGATACTTTTCTATATAGATTTATTTATTCCTATTAAATGCCTTTATCTTAGAAAATGCATAAGTAATTCTCTGTTGCTCAGAAAAATATGAATCCAAGTTTGTTAGACTTCTTATGTCATGCTCTATCTGTGAAAAATATTGAAAGGCTATGTCATGTGTAAATATTGTCCTGTTTAATTTATGGTGCCTTTTTTAAGTAGATGATAAATAATTCATAATAAATAATATATAAGTGATTTATGCATGAAGCTTTTTGAAGAGTGTTTTGATGCTAATCTAGAGCTAAGAATGTTCTAAGATCTATTGTTTGACATTTTTCTATATACAAAGTATTTTATGTCCATTAAATTGTGCTGCCTTGTCATTTTTGTGTAGGATAAAGTACTTACTGTTTTGACCTGAAAATTTTATGGCAGTCTACATTAGGCATGGTTAAGCTTCTGTAATTTTTACAGAAATTTTTTGAGTAATCTAAAGTTATGTTACAGTTCTGCCCTGATTTCTTTTAATAATTAACAATGCTTTAAGTTATTATTTCATGTGTATAATAATGCTTTTTCTGAGGTTTGTGATAGGTGAAATCTGTTATTGGTTTTGGTTCAGTAGAGGGTAGTGTGCAAAACAATAGTCATTTATAATTTCTTTTAATGTGTAAGTAAATTGTAATGTGAGGCTTGTATAAGATTTGATTATAAAAGAGAATGCAGATGACATGTGCTTATCATGCATGTTTTAAAATCATGTCAATTATCTTCGACTGAGCATTCATTCACATCATCATGTACCTTTGTATTTACTACGTATTCGTAGTATTCATACGCACCATGCATCATACAGGATCGTCAGAGCTCGAAACGGTAGTTCCCGGAGTACAAGGAGAGGAAGGCCAGCAGGAAGCCTTGGTGCAGGGGATAACAGCAGAAGAGGATCCCGAGGTTGATCTCCCTGAGTGTCCCGACCATCAGCCAAGCTCTTTCCTGAAAGGCAAGCCCCGGAGCATTCTCCCTGTGGTTTCCAAAATATCTAACTTGAGTCCTTTACTTGTTTGATGCATTAAGTTATAGGCGTTGTTTTATACCGTTGCTGCATTACTTATATTCCTTGCCTACTGTATATCCTTCAACCCTGTTAGGTTTAGGTGCGATTATCTGCTTAGCCTTGCTTTAACTAGATCGGTAGAAGTCGGGTGATTTCCTGTCATCCACGAGTTATAGGTGGTGACTCAGAATAGATGAATACATTGTTATCTTGGATAACCATGTGGAGATAATAAATCGAGACCGGGCAGGATTGGTGTTGGGACTGAACTGGAGGTTCGGTGAAGTTATCCCGTCATATTGAACGCATGCCTCACATTTAGCTGGAAGGATAAGTCGTTCCGACCACGAAGCCTGGGTTTGGTTTGGGCCGGGAGTCGACCTGTTGTACGCATCGTATTGGAGAAGATGGGGGACCACGGGTTACACGAAGAGTAAGTCCGAGGTCAGGGTCGCCCTGAATAAGGTAGCCGGGCGGTTCCCGGATACGATGGTACCTGTTGATCCCACGATTTCCCCGAGTCGAACTTCTGGTGATCTGTAGCTCACTTTAGCGGGTGAGTGTGGTTTGTGTGAGGAATACCCCACCAGCTGGTTAGTAATCGATTATAATCGCCATCGTTCCTGGACAGTGAACACTTGACTTGAGCAGCAGCATCGTAGTAATAACTTGAATAAAGAGATGAGATGGTTGAGCCATGATGTTGAAAGGTACTCAACCAGAATTGGTTACTATTCTTGTTGAATAATTATTACCATGCTTGTCTAGTGCAGGTGCTAATTTAGTATGATAAGGTTAATCAAATTAAAATACAATGCTAGAAGGTTATGATCAATTCTTTCTTTAATGCAAGCTTTTTTGCAACTTATGCGTCAGCTATCCAACTTATCCAGCCTTGCATACTCCTTGGAGTTAATTTATTTTTAGTTTAAGATGGGTAAGTCTAGCAGAGTACATTCTCGTACTTAGGGTTTTATTTCCCATGTTGTTACAGATGGTGAGATATTTTATGGCTACTGTCAGCATTGTTTCTATTCCACTATGGGTGATGACTAGACCTTGGGCATGGTCACTCTACTCTACCTTATGCTTTTGTTGGATATTGACTGAGGACCTGGCACTGTATTTGAACTAAGTGTGTGTGTGGATTTGAACTAAATCGCTTCCGCTTTATTTTGAATTTGAACTTGGGTTGTAATAACTTATTTCGAACTCCGATGTTTTAAACTATATGCGAACTATGTATGTTGTGAATGATGACAGCTAAACTTATTACGATCTTGGCTATGCTGAAAAGTTTGAAATCCTTCGAGATTTCGGTATGACTACCGGGTTTATTAGGTCTCAATCATGTAAGTTTGCTATATAATGGCGAATTACGTGCCTGTGCTCTAATAAATTGGTCGGTTCTGTCATAAGTGGGTACCCCACCACTGGACTCAGCGGACAGTTAGTGTCCACCCCACAGCTTGAGGAGGCCTGTCGTTACACCTCTCGCCTTCGGATGAACGACGAGCAGATCCAAGCGTCTAGCATTGGTATTCCTCCCGCAGCTTATAGTTTGGACCAGTCCCTAGGGATGGTTTAGTGTAGTATAGGATCAGGAGATGATGGGCCCTGTATGGCCAAATGATCAGACTCACCATGATGCTGAGTAGTTGTCCACCCCTTTTGCTAGAACTACCTGCGTGTAGTACGTTTCTCACGAGTCTCCTAGCGTCGCTGCTAGAGATATCACCATGTACCCACTTGATGTAATGGATGATTCGGATTTTATCGCATCTTATTGGATCTTCATGCTTCTTTGTATGAGTGTTGGATAGATTTAAATGTTTTAAATCATTTAAGCTAGTTTAATTATTACATCATTAATGTCAAAGATATATCACGCACACATGTGCCCTAATCTGAGGTTTATGTTAAGCAGGATGTCCACTCGTCGTGCCAGCCGCCTGAGCAATTGCTCCCCTTCACCTGCGCTCGCTAGGGGCCGTGGACGCGGTCGTGGTCGTGGTCGTGGTCGTGTTGGTCACATACCCCTCGACCTTGAGGAGCCACCCCGCGCTGCCACCCCACAGCCTACGCACCCACCACCACCGCCGGTTGTTGAGCCAGAGCCAGCTGCTGCAGGAGCGGCTAGAGGACAGCCGCAGCCGGTTACTGAGCCTGAGCCTGCCGCTGGAGGAGATGCAACTCTGCCCCCACCACCCATGCCACTTTTGGCGGATGTGATGGCTCAGCAGACCGAGCTTCTTCGGGTCTTAGCGGAGAACATGCTGCACCCCCACCATAGGGAGCCACGCGATGACTACTACAAGAAGCTGGAGTTCTTTCTCAAACTGAGGCCCCCAACGTTTGATGGAACCAATGTCGACCCCATTGTTGCTGATGACTGGCGGAGGGAGATTGAGAAGAAGCTGGACTTGACCACTTGCACTTACAAGGAGTGTGTTGGCCTGGCAACTCACTAGCTTGTGGGTGCTAGGTGATCTTGGTGGGACAGCCTCTGTGAAACCCACCCGGACCCTGCTAACATCTCCTGGGATGAGTTCATGGAGGAGTTTCGCACGTTCTTCATTCGCGAGGGCGCACTGGAAAAGAAGGAGAATGAGTTCTGCAACATCTCCATGGGAACTGACAAGGTGCATGAGTACACCACCTGCTTCACTAACCTGCTGTGCTATGCACCTGCCTCAGTGGTGAACTCTGAGAAGGAGAAGATGTACTACTACCGCAAGGGCTTGTCTAGCCACATCAGGCTCTCTCTCTCAGACACCAAGAGCCACACCCTGCGTGACTTGATCGACAGGTGCATGGAGATTGAGAAGGACCGCGATGAGGTTTTTGCGGAGAGGGAGGTGCTTGGCAAGACCAAGAAGCACCGTGCTGAGGGCACCTCCCGCACACCTGCCCCACGAAGGTCGCATGGTGAGGCGTCTCAGCCTCCCCGCTCTCGCTTCGCCCAGGGAGCTGCACACGGCTCGAGCCGGGGTGGTGGTACCCACACCAGCAACTACCCCCGCCCTGCTCAGGACCGCTAAGCGTACGCTCGTGCCGCACCCTGAGGTAGCACGTGGAGGTCCTCCACGCCAACCCCCATAGGTGGCGTGACCTACACTTGCTTCGCTTGTGGCCAGTCGGGTCACAAGGAAGCCGAGTGCCCAAACAAGGCTACACCTGCTACACCAGCGCCCACCAGGCAGAACCAGGGTACCCCGCACAAGCAGGTGCCATCTGGAGCACCCCATGGCCGCCTCGCCCACATCTTAGCAGAGGCTGCCCAAGCTGCCCCCGACGTGGTGTATGGTATGTTTTTAGTGCATGGAGTTAAGGCATCCATGCTGTTTGATTCAGGAGCTACATGTTCCTATATATCCGCCAAGTTTGCACGAGAGCACCATATACCTGTCACTCCACAAAAAGAAGCCTTATACACTAGTTCACCTTTGGGCAATGTTTGTTGTACCAAAATAAGTAAGGGAGTGAGTATCACAATTGAGGGTCTTACCTTTCTTGCTGATCTTACCTTGCTACCCTTCGAAGGTCTAGACGTCATTCTAGGGATGGATTGGTTAACCCAGAATAAGGGAGTGATATCTTGCTCACCTCGATTCATGGATATAACTCATCCAAGTGGTCGTCAAATCAGATGTGAGCTGAACAAAGGGACAGATGTTTCCATGCTATGTGCCCTTGAAGAGAAGTCACTTGAGGAAGTGCCTGTAGTTCATGAGTACCCTGATGTCTTTCCTGAAGAGCTACCAGGGATGCCGCCGGACAGGGATGTTGAGTTCATGATCAACCTGTTGCCAGGTACGAGTCCGATTTCCAAGTGACCTTACCGTATGGCAGTTGACGAGCTTAAGGAGCTTAAGAAATAGCTTGAGGAGCTATCCGAAAAAGGGTTCATTAGGCCCAGTGCCTCGCCCTAGGGATCTCCTGTTCTGTTTGTTAAGAAGGATGGAACGCAGAGGATGTGCGTTGATTACAGGAACTTGAATGCCGTGACCATAAAGAATAAGTACCCCCTGCCGAGGATAGATGACCTGCTAGATCAACTTCGCAATGCCAAGTACTTCTCCAAGATAGACCTTAGATTAGGCTACCATCAGATGAAGATCAGAGAAGAGGACATTCCCAAGATAGCATTTGTCACCAGATATGGACAGTATGAGTACACCGTCGTGTCCTTGGGTCTTACGAACGCACCAGCTTATTTTATGAACATGATGAATAAAGTGTTCATGCAGGAGCTGGATAAGTTCGTGGTGGTCTTCATTGATGACATTCTTGTCTATTCTGCCACCATCGAGGTGCATGAACAGCATCTGAGGATAGTGTTGGAGAAGTTGAGGAAGCATCAGCTCTACGCCAAGTTTAACAAGTGTGAGTTCTAGCTTGAAGAGGTCACTTTCCTAGGCCATGTACTCAATGCTGACAGAGTAGCGATTGATCCGTCCAAGATTGAGATAGTAAAGGGATCGGGGCAGCCACAGAATGTGACTGATTCATCAAGAACTTTTCCAAGATAGCTTGCCCCATGACCAACCTCCTGAAGAAGACCAAAGAGTTCGAATGGACACCCCAATGTGAACAAAGTTTCCAGATCCTAAAGGAGAAGCTCACCACCACGCCTGTTCTTGCCTTGCCCGATATCCACCAGGACTTTGTGGTCGAATGCGATGCATCTTGCCACGGGCTTGGGTGTGTTCTGATGCAGAATGGGAAAGTCATTGCCTATGCTTCTTGCCAGATTAAAGAGCACGAACAGCATTACCCCACCCATGATCTCGAGCTTGCAGCTGTGATCCAAGCATTGAAGATTTGGAGGCACTGTCTGATTAGAAACAAGTGTGAAATCTACACCGATCACAAGAGCCTGAAGTACTTTTTCACCCAGGAAAATCTGAACATGAGACAGTGTCGTTGGCTTGAGTTGATTAATGACTACGACGTGGAGATTCTCTATCACCCTGGGAAGGCCAATGTGGTCACTGATGCTCTTAGCCGTAAAAGCCATTGTCATGCACTGTTCACCACTACCTTGTCCAAAGAGTTGCAAGAGGGCATTGATGAATTACAGATGGAGGTGATACCCCATGGCCTGTTGAACGAGCTTCGTATGCACTATACCCTCATGGATAGGATCCGTGAAGCCCAACGCCATTGCCCAGAGATTTGGGAGATACACAAGCTCCTGACACAAGGCAAGTGCCCAGAGTTCAGTGAAGATGAGCAAGGTACTTATTGGTACAAGGATAGAATTTGTGTGCCTGCAGACCCAGCTATCCGCAATGAGATTCTCTCAGAAGGACATGACTCTAAGTATTGTATCCACCCAGGCAGTACTAAGATGTATGCTGATTTGAAGAGGAAATTCTGTTGTAAGAACATGAAGTCAGACATTGCAGAACATATTGCCAGATGTGACATTTGTAAATACGCCAAAGCTGAGCACAAGAGACCTGCAGGACTGCTAAAGCCACTGGATATACCTGAATGGAAATGGGATAGCATTTCTATGGACTTCATTGTGGCTTTACCTCGAACCTCGAAGGGCCATGATGCTATATGGGTGATAGTCGATCGCTTAACTAAGATAGCTCACTTTCTAGCCATCAAGACTGATGCCCGAGTCGGCCAGCTAGCAGATCTGTATGTTGAGAACATTCTCAAGCTGCATGGAGCCTCGAAGAGCATAATATCCGATCGTGGTCCACAGTATACGTCCAAGTTTTGGAAGGCCCTAAACAAGTCAATAGGGAGCAAGCTAGATTACAGTACCGCTTACCACCCTCAGATAGATGGTCAGACAGAGAAAGTGAACCAGATCCTTGAAGATATGCTCTAAGCTTGTGTTCTAAAATATGGGACTGATTGGGAGAAGAGTCTGCCATTTGCAGAGTTCTCCTACAACAACAGTTACCAGGCTAGTCTCAAGATGTCACCATTCCAGGCTATGTATGGAAGACAGTGCAGAACACCCCTGATGTGGTCCAAAACAGGCGAAAGATCATTCTTTGGCCCTGCCGCCATCAATGAGGCCGAAGAAGGAGTCACCCAAGTGCGAGAGAATCTGAAGATTGCCCAGAGCCGTCAGAAGAGCTATGCCGACAAGAGGCGTAGAGACCTCAAGTTTGAAGTCGGGGACTATGTCTATCTCAAGGTCTCCCCGCTTCGAGGGACCATCAGATTCCATGTGAAAGGGAAGCTAGAACCAAGGTATGTGGGACCGTATAGAATCTGTGCCAGAGTTGGCAAACTCGCCTACAAGGTAGAGTTTTCTGAGCAACTAGCCGGAGTGCACCCAGTGTTCCATGTGTCGCAACTGCGCAAGTGTTTGCAGCCGCCAGAGCATTCGATACCCGCAGAGGCACTTGATACTCAGGACACCCTGAAATACAGAGAGCACCCCATCCACATTATGGATAGAATCACCAAGGAAACCAAAAACACCAGCATGCCATATTTAAAGATTCAGTGGAGCAATCACACGGAATGAGAAGCAACGTGGGAGAAAGAGTCAGAAATGAGGAAGCTCTACCCCTACCTGTTCGAAGAGTAAGTTACACTCTTAAATCTCAAGGACGAGATTCTCATAAGGGGGTAGGACTGTAACATCCCTAGAGATCCGAACACAACAAAATATGAGCATTCAAAAAAAAATTTTAAACTATACCGATGTTTGGTGACCGTCATGTAGGAAACCTGCTAGTAGTTGCACGAGTAGCACCTAAGATTAGCATGAGCATCGCATTTAATTTACCAAAGTTTGATTTGCTTTTTAATTGGTTTTATGTGTTGATCAATAAAATCAAACAACTTATTATCGCATGTATAAATATGTGTCGACTAACCTCAGAAATGGATCTATCATGACCATGAGACCCTAGTGGACCTACCATGTTGTGTGCACCATGGTCGTTAACATATTTAAGAAGGATCTTTGGCATAGTTGGTTGCTTGGTCAAGGAATAGAAATAGAAAAGGAAATAGAAATTAGAAAGAAAAAGAAAAGAGAAACCCATGAAGCAACCAGCCCAGCCCAGCTAGCACCTCAGGCCGGCCCGACGCCGCCTCACCCACCGCCGCGGCCGCTCGGCCTGCCAGGCCTAGCTCGCCCACGCCCGCCTGCACGCACGCCACCATGCGCCCGCCTGTCGCTCGGTCCAGCATGGCCTGCCGCCGCGCCCGCACACTGCCCAACTCGGCAGTCCGCTCGCCCACGAGCGCGTCGCCCGCTCGCACGCGCTGTCGTGGCCCAGCACGGCCGACTGGCCTAGCAAGGGCCTGCTGTCGCCACACCTTTCTTCTCTCTCTCACTGCCACGCAGACCCCGCCTCTCATACCCCTCCTTATCCCATTTCTAGCCATGCGTCCATCCCGTCCGCCGCACCAGAAATAGCAACAACGCCCTCCGCGGTTCACCCCGTGCTCGTGACCCGATGCCTACGCCACGGTCGTCCATCTCACCTGCCCGCGTCACACCTTCCCCCAAAGCCCTAACCCTAATGCGCGGCCACGCTCAGCCGCTCGATGGGGATCTTCGATCCACACCGTTCGTCGTCGGCCGCCGCGCTTATAAAGGGAGGAGCACCGCGCCGCTAGGGTTTACCTCCCACCGCGCAGCCTTCTGGTCACCCCGCTCACTTGCTGCCCAGCTAGAGAGAAGAAGGGAGGTGGAAGGCAGTGCCGCCGCCGAAGCCGGAGCTGAGCACCACGAGCGCCGCCGTTGTTGCTGCGCGAGTTATCGGAGGAGGAGGACCCGTAGCCCCAGTGCGCCCACACCGTCACCCTGTGCTTCTTCCTCTCCACCAAGCTAACGTAGCTCCTCCGGACTGTCCCAAATCGATGCCACGCGAAGGTGAGCTCACACCGCCCGCTCCATGGCCGCCGGCCGAGCACCACCACGTTCCTGCTCTCCCCAGCCACCTCTTCCTCCATTAGCTCCACGAGAAGGTCCGCCGCATCATAGAATGCATATTTGACATGGTTAGGGAGCTCGACAAGGCCACAGTGGGGCAGGCACCTTTGCCCCGCCCTGGCCGCCGAGGCTCCATGGCCGTCGGAGCGCCGCCACGGCCAACCCGCCGTACGCGCCTCCGCCGTGCCTCCGTTAGGCCATAGGTAGAACCCTGAGCTCCGAGCTGCTCAGAACAGGAGAAGATGGAGGGGGAGATGACGCACCACCAGCAAATTTGGCCGAGCACCGCCGTCCGCCGCCGCCGAGCACCCCGTCGCCGGCCGCTTGCTAGAGCACTGTTTTTCCAAATTGAGGCGCATCCCTCCTTTGCCTTGGCCTCACGAGCAAGATGCGCTCGTCAATGCCACCCCTACTGCGCCGTAGCAACCTACAGCCACGGCCTCACCGCCGGTCGCCGCCGAAGCGCGTGCGCCAGCAAGGCCAAGCCCCGTGAGACCGCACGGACCCCGCTGCTACACCAGCACTAGCCTTCGTGCCCGCTTAGCCGCGCCTCAACTTGGCTAGCACCGCCCGCCGCCGCTGCTCGCTCGTTCACCTCTGGCGAATCCCGGCCGGGCTGCCGCACACGCGAGGCAGAGGAGAAAGGGGAGGGGAATTTTCCCTGTACCCGTGTGGACCAGGTCCACCACGTGGGCCACGATGGACCAACCACAGCCTGCCACTCAGCCGCTCTGTCTGCAGTCCATGATGCACCGAGTCCATGAACCAGCCGCCATGGACCGAGCCTGTTAATGGCCCAGGAAGCCACGTGGCTACACCGAGCGCTCGACACGTGTCCGGGCCAGGCCGGCCCAACCCGGCCTAGATCCAGCCCTGCCCAGGCCCGCCGAGGCCCGGTCGAGGCCCAGTCGGCGTTGACCTTTGATCGGTCAATGTTGACCGTTGACATGGCCCCACCTGTCAGTGACCAGACCCCGTGGGTCCCACCTGTCAATCGCTGACCAAGTCCCCCGTTCAGAGCTGACGTCAGCATGACGTCAGCATGACATCAGCCAGCTGTTAGATCCGCGTTAGTGCTGACATTAGCATGACGTCAGCCCTGCGCCAATTCCTTTGTGCCCGCGCGCCATGTGGCCCAATCAGAGCACGCCACGTGTCGGCCTCTGATTAATCAGCCCTTTTTTCAGAAAATAGAATAAACTTCAGAAATTCATAACTAATTCATACGATCTCCGAAAAATATGAACCAAGTGTCCAAATTTTTATAAAAACGAGCTCTACATCATAGGCTTATGTATGAGTGCATTTGGAGTTATTGAATTTTATTGCTTCTTTGTGTTGACTCTATAGGAGCCGCTAATGCGGCTATTATGTCTCGTTTCAGAGGAGGATCAGCTTGAGGAGGACGACTATGAGTACGAGGAGGAGCTCGGTGATGACTACGCAGGTGCCACACCCCACCCAACCTTGTAGATCCTATTACGCATGGCATAATATCTAGTTTGCTAGTGTTTTATTTATGAATATCACCTAATGATAGGTTGCATGGTAGATTTACTTGATGAGCCTTTACCTTGTCGCAACCTTACTCTTGCACACCCGCTGATAGGCTAGACGTATGCTTATTTACTTATGATGCTTTACTTCTACTACGCTGATATCTGTGTGATGTGATGTGTGATGGAGAGTATGGTTACATGGTTAAGGCACGTGGTGCCACTTTACTCGGGGAGAGTGCTGCATGCGTCTTGGGTGCGTGGTGAGGGTTGAGTCGATCGGACAAGATTCTACGACGAGCCATGTGGGCGAGTCTTACCGGGGGATGTGTTCTGGGCATTCCCGTGTAAGGTGCTTGTGGCGGGCATATTGTGAGGTATATGGTGATCCCGGGGGTGAGAACCTTCATGGAGCGAAGCCTCGGGTAGGAGGTGCTGTTGTAGTACGGACTGTTGTAGTCCCTAAGAGAAGATAATCTTGTCTGATCCCCTAGGACCTGATATCTCTTGAGGAACAAAACCTTGGGACTTACGTGCTCACCACTCGCTCTTGTATGGGCGGGAGACGGGTGTCTAACTAGTTAGGACGGTGCCACTACTACTAGGTTGATAGCAGATAGTGTCGGGAGGTACGGGCATGGAGACCCACACCCTCCTTAGACAGCATGGCGACCTCGGGGGGCCCGGTACTATGTCTCACAGTCTCAGTGTGCCGGTTGTACCTATCCGGGATGTTCCAGTACTGAGTGGTAGGGTAGCATCGTACCGGTTAGAAAGCAGCCGGAATCAGCTTAGGCGGGGCACCGCCGATGATAGTGATCTTGTGGTTATGGGAGTACACGCTCTGCAGAGTTTATGAATCTGTATATATAGTCCGCGGGCCACTGGTATGGCCCTTTCCTAAGACCCACGCTTCTCGGGAGTAGTGAGATGAGTCCTTCTATTCTTCCTCCTGGTGTTACCCTTCCGGCTGTGAGCCGCTGAGACAGGCTCCGAGTGGGAGTTGGACCTGTCGAATGTGTGCGAGAGGGTGAGGTGTGTGTGAGGATGGAATGGGATGGATATGTGGATGAGACGGGTTAAAACTTGATGAATTATATTATATAATATTGGTCACTACTTGCATAGAAAACCATAGCTATATAATAGGTCGATTTGATTATATCCTTTGCATCCCACCAAATACTTCATAGCAAAAGCAAAGCATAGGGTGGGAGATGTGGTCAGTACAAACCGTACTAAAAATTATTTGGCACGTGAGCCCGACTACGACTATGACGATGAGGAGGAGTAAACGTCTCGTTCCTACGCTCAGACTATGAGATTTATTGATGCTTCTACCTTTTGCAGCCGCTCCAGAGACTGCTACTCTGATGATTCCGCCAGTGTGGCGGCGAACTATTTATGTAATTTCCCCCTATTTATACTCTTTTATTTGAAGTATGGATTTCTGTATCAACTATTGCTGGATAATGTGATGGTTTGAGCTTCGAACTATTTTATTATTCGTCATTCTGTGTATTTTCTCTTTGTGAAAAATTAAGGATGTTTCAGGTACAGTAGTACAAGTCTTTCTTCTGAATTATTGCAGCATGAATCAACCAAAGGTTTGTTATTTGGAACAGATTACACACTCCATATTCCACGCAACCGAATCGATTTATATTAGCACCATGTCTCAACTACCAAGTTCCATGCAAGTTGAACAACAGCGATCCAGAGGGTACACACAGCCTCCGGTACTTCTCTTTTTGATGAAAGATGATACACAGATAGATAAGTTGCATGAACATGACTCGCCACTATGTTACACCACCATGCATCATGTACAAAGTCTTGCATTGCATTGCATTCCGCCCGCATCCTCGCCTCCACACGGAAATCGCCTCCTAATGCAGCGCTGTCAGGACTGTAGACCCTTCCACCTGCAATCACAAATTACAAATTCAGGTGGGTCAGTCAACAGCGCATAGACAGCATTGCACCATATACAAATTGTGCGGAGATATATAAAATCTGAATGGAGAAACAGTTGGTTTTGTTGTTGAGTAAGTTAGCATTGTCGTGCTCAGTTCATCTGCAATTATGATTCCTGCACTCACTAGGAACAAAATTGTGCAGACTGGGGAACTGAACTTTGTTCGGGTGGTAGCGCTCCCGCAGTGGAGGCACCAGGTCCCCGGTTCGATTGCCATCGGCCGCAGGATTTCCCACAGGAACAGTAGCTCCTAATAAATCTTGTTGTCTTGTCGCGGATGATGTTATCATGGGATGGCGTGCCCGTCAAGTTCGAGTTCCGAAGGACTTCCAATACTTATCTGCCGCGTACATGACTCTTCGTACAGAGGTAGGTCGTGCTTGCATACTAGGGTGGTGTGTGTGCGCGTGTATAGTAGTGTGTAAGTACGTAAGTTCTGAAACTATAATTTATACTTAAAGAGTTGAGGCATAAAAAAATTGTACTATAACTTATACTTAAAGAGTTGAGGCATAAAAAAATTATGCGGACTGCAGAGTACCCCCAATGTTCCTTCCTTGTTGTGAGTGCTCCGATTTATTACTAGGTAAACGTAGCTATTACATAAAACTAGAGTTGATCTTTTATGATACGCACACACACTCATCCCTATGAATACATATACGTAAACCCTACCCCTATAAGTACCTCTGAAGAACTGAGCAGCCAACAGATCTAGAGAGCACCACTTACCACTTAACGCATAATGTCGGTAAATCCTGAAAAATCCACAAAAAGGTACGAGCACCGAGATTTAAACCTTGGTGGGTAGCGTCCCACTAGACCGTCCTACCATTGAAGTACAAGTCAATTCGCCATATATTCACCAAATTAAAATTAGGCCAAGCCCAATTAAAATCCAATAATCCTCGCCAAATTCTAAGGCACACAAAAGAGGAATGCCCTCAGTTCCAAGGGTGTTTTTATAACATACATAGCCAACAAAAAGAAATGACCAACACGTTCCAGTGGCTATTTATATACATGAAATTTATTATATACATTGTTATATTACGGAGGGAACATGATTTCTGAAAATACGGCCACATTGTCACTGCAACTTCAAGCATGCCGTTATTGCTGACATACCAATGAGTCCATATCAATTTTCAGGACTTCTATCGTTCCCCGATAGTCAGTTCCGATCACGAGCCTGCATGCATGATATAAGTGTTCTGCGTCAGAAGTTTAAGGCCACAAAAAAAGTTAACATGGAGAAGCGAGGGATTTCATCTTCATGAAGAAAGCACGTGTGGACTCTTTCCAAATTCCAGTACACCTTGTGCGTGTGTTATCAGTGAAACAACAAAATGGATCCTTGTAGAATTCTCTATCAAACAAAAACTGATTCTAAGGGGAAAGAATCTGTATCAAAGGATTTTTTTTAGATAATGGAAGAAAGTTCTAGCAATCTGTATCAAATGATACATAGTCAATACCAATTTTGTGACATTAAAAGAGTATCATTAGATACAACATTGAAATATATTTTCATAGTACATTTATTTAGTGTTATAGATGTTGACTATGATAAATCTACTAGAAGTTAATTAATGTGTAGATGAAAGGAGTAAGTCGGACGAAGCGCCACACACTAGTTCACAATTCCTGACTTTTTCAAAATTAACAAAATAAAAATAACTAAGGTGAAATGAAATAAGTCAACTATAGTAACGGACCAACGCTACGGGAAATTGGTCCTTTGCCGACTGCCCTCAGCTTTGCCGACCGCCAAAGCAGGGGCAGTCGGCAAAGAAGACCTTTGCCGACTGCCAAAGAGGGCAGTCGACAAATCCTCCCCCTGGCCGTCGGCGAAGAAAGGCAGTAGGCAAAGCCTTCTTTGCCGACTACCCTAGAAGAGCCTAACAGTCGATAAAGATGGGCAGTCGACAAAATTTGGCGGGCTCAAACAGCGTCCGTCGCCGTGCTCTTTGCCGACTGCTCTGACGTCCGGTAGTCGACAAAGATAGCTTCTTTGCCGACTGCCATGCCGAGCAGTCGGCAAACTGCCACGTGGCCCGGGCTAGGCACGGGGCCGGCACTCTTTGCCGACTGCCAGGCTGGGCAGTCGGCAAAGGAGGCTTCTTTGCCGACTGCGAGTGACGTGGCAGTCGGCAAAGAGACTCTTTGCCAACTGCCTAGCTTGGCAGTCGGCAAAGATTTCATTTTTTTTTAAATTTGAATCCAAACTTTTCTGTAGCCTAAACATATTGTTTACAAGCACATGTTCGAATTTAGGACCTTTTTCTAATATTTTGCTATATTTCGTTCATTTATTTTATTTACTTGAATTTTTCCGCATAATCCAAATTTAAACTGCAGGTGCATAAAATAATGAAATGTAGCCATTCAAAAAACGATATTCATGTTGCAGAGTGTATTTTGAGGCCGTGACCATAAATTCACCCAAAAGTTTGAACGTCTTGTCCACGAAACATGACCATCCACGTGCGGTAGAAGTATTTTTTAATTATATAAAATCCAAACGAAGTCCGAAAATCATGAAACTTGCCGAGGTGTCATGTTATCGCATGTGGAGGCTATGATAAAAATTTGAGAATGTTTGGAGAAAGTTGCGATGTCAAATGTCCAAAACCCAGACATCTCCAAAACCGCGACCGGAGCGCCGCCATCCGCCCTCGGGGGGGGGGGGTTCTGCCCTACCTCCTTCTCTTCTCTTCTCTTTTCTTCCCCGTTCCCCCTCCGCTGCCCTGTTGCACTGCCGCGGCCCCTCTGCGCTGCGTCGCTCACTCGCCCATAGTCGGCCGCGCCCGCCACGCCGCCGTCGCCCCGCCGCGGCGCGCCCACCCGCCCAGCAGCGGCTCGCCGACGGCCGCGCGCTCCACCCCGTCCCCGGCTCGTGCCCCTTCCCGTCGCGTGAAGAGGAGGGAAGAGAAGGAAGGGGAAGGGGAAGAAAAGAGAAGAGAAGAGAAGGAGGTAGGGAAGAAAAGAGAAGGAAGGAGGAAGAAGAAGAAGGGGAGGAGAAAGAAGAAGAAAGAGAAGGGGAAAAGAGAAGGAAGGAGGAGGAGAGGAAGGAGAAGGGAGGAGGAGAAGGACCTCGGTGGCCGTTCATCGACGTCATTCATCCACGTCGGTGGCCATTCGTCCACGTCGTCGAAGCCGTTCGTCGACGTCGTTCGTCCACGTCGTCGTCCTCGCCCATCGTCGTTCGTCCACGCTGTCGTCCCTACCCCTAAACCCTAGAAGAAGGTAAAGCCCCAGGGTTGTCACTGACGGCCTTCGTGCCGAGTTTGTTGATGTGTGGCCTTCGTGCCATATATGTGTTGTCGGCCATCAAGCCGCTTCTTTCTTGCAGGTTTTGGAAACCTCCCCATACAGGGGAGGTTCTGCCAAAATTTTGTGCTAATTGGTTTAATCTTTGTCTTTGTCATTGCAGGCACAGGGCAAAATGCAGGGTGGCAATAGACGACCGCGACAACGGGTCATGTAGGTCTACCAGAGGACCGAGGTCGACGAGCAGGCAGTGGAGGAGCCACCATTGGTGGAGTCATTGGCGAGGACCGGCTCACGTCGCTCAACGACGAGGCAGCTGTTTAACTCGGACTACGACGTGCAGGACGAGAAGGACGGGTGCGACCAGGACGGGGCCACTAGCACGGGGACGATCAGGACGGGGGCAACCAGGACTGGGGCGACCAGCACGGGGACGACCAGGACGGGGGCGACCAAGGTGGGGGGCGAGGAGACACTAGGGGAGACGGCTTCCTCAAGTTCGAGCAAGGTCTACCGGCGCAAGATCACGCGCCTCCCTTTAGTGCCGATCGCGATAGACCACCGTCCGGTGATTCAATGCGACGGTGACAAGTAAGTAACCGTTTATGTTCTCATGACTTATTCATATGACATATTTAAAATTGAACTTCAGACTAACAATTCTTCTTAATGACTCGTGCAGAAGCTAGAAGCTTGTGCAAGGGGTACCTAGACGCCATCCTAATAGCATGTTGGGCCTCCTGATTAAGAAGCACTACCCTGGCCTTGTCGCGACGACAGGACCACAGGTCCACCCTGGCATTGATAGGACTTCTTCAAAGTCAAGGATGCATACGAGGTCCCCATTGCGACCAAGATCAAGAGGGAGTTCTGGGTGAGTCTTCATTGCACCGCTTTGTTAATACTACACATTCATTGGACGTTCTTGAAACAATGAAATGATACATGATATCTGTATGCAGGAGTGGTACACGTACGAGCCGAGGCGCGAGGTCCAGGCATCGGCGATGCAGGACAAGGTTGCAATGGGGCGAATCAAGGACATGTACTATGAGGCACACATCCAGGTCCTCATCACCTACTACATCGTTGTGCTTCGCCTGTCGCTACCGAAGAAGGAAGCCAGGAAGATGATCCTCTACCCCGAGACCGACATTGCTAGGGAGTTCTACATCCAGGTAAGTAGGAAATATTAATTCTGATTTCTTCCATGAAAAATAAGTAGGAAACATTAGTTCTGATTTATCTTCTGACATGTCATGCAGTTTTCTGCTGATTGGTGCAAAATGCACATGGACTGCTGGGCGGCCAATGTGGACGAGTGGAGAAAGCTGGAGTCGTACGTGGAGCATTGCTGTAGACGTGCATATGCCAAGGCGAGGACAGGGTCGGCACACCACCAAGGGAGCCGCTCCCTCGGAGGGTTCATGGACGCATGGGTACGCTTCTGGCGATTTATTTATTTATTTATTTATTTATTTATTTATTTATTTATTTATTTATTTATTTATTTATTTATTTATTTATTTATTTATTCAATCTCATTATGTGTATCATCCTTGTGTTTTCCTCGCAATCCCAGACGCATGAGGGGTAGGTGATCAATGAGTACGAGGGCTACGCCCTGTCTCACAGGGCAATACGATAGATCCGGACAACGTCTATAGCTCGGCGGATGAGCCCGAGGCGTACACCAACCCGAACGCCTACGAGAAGATGGTCCAGTACACCGAGGCGGCTCACTAAAGCCATGGTCCGACCTTCGATCCTACCACCCAACCCCTGGATACAGATGTCCTGATGAGGACGGGAGGAGGGAAACAGCACGGTCGGTACTTTATTGCCCACAGCGCAATCGACCCGGCCACCGTTCCCACCCTTCGTCAGGTTCGTCGATCCGACAGCACGACCTCCTCCAATGTCCCCATACGACCTCGGCAGCCGAGCCACACGCAGGCATTGGTGACTCGTAGTGCAAGATCCTAACAGTACCCCATAGGACCGACTACCTAGCAAAGAGATAGGTTGACCCACTATTTGCCAGGAAGGTATGACTTCCAAGGAAAGAAGAACCGACCTAGGTCTTGTTTAGATGCCTAAAAATTGTATGTTTTTTCACTCTCTCTCCATCACATCGAATCTTTAGACGCATGTATGGAGTATTAAATGTAGGTAAAAAAATAACTAATTGCACAATTCGTCTATAATTTGTGAGACGAATCTTTTGAGCCTAGTTAGTCTATAATTAGACAATAATTACCAAATATAAACGAAAGTGCTACAATGCTTATCAGGCAAAATTTTTGCCATCTAAACAAGGCCCTGGTTGTATTACCGAAAGTCTATCTTTTGTAGGCTAGACCTCTTCTATTGTAACCGGCTATGACTAAAATTATCTGCCTGCACTTTGAGCTATATAAAGAGAGGGAGAAGCACCCCATTGTGACATATCATACAAAGCAATCCAACACAAGGCAACACACCATACAACATGTTGGGTACTACGCTATTCAGCGGCGCCAACCTGTATAAATTGTTGTCTTGCTTTAACCATAGAGCTCAGTTTACACCGAAGCCCAATCAATCCTCACTCCGGGTAACCCCGTAGCAAGGTTGTCAGTCATCAGACACCGACATACATATGCTTTGATCCTTGGCTATAATTCACCAAAATACAATTTAATAACTAAACATACTTCTAAAATCGGTTATTCACGGTGTCCTTTTATTCATAATAAATTTTACTTTTTCAAATGAGCAAAGATGCTAGTAGTGGAAACTTACAAAAATTAGCAAGGTAAGTAACGGAATATATACCTCTTTGAGCCTACAAATCCAAGGCATTTGATCATGGAGCCAGATGTGCAGCTAATAGTTTTCAGAAGCCTGAAACATGCAAGTATCACAGTTAGTGGTACTAGCCCATCAACATTTGCTCCAATGCTACCTAGAATCTCTCACAACTAAAAAAACTAAAGAGTGGACACTTTTTTGGTGTGATAATTATTTGGTACTTCCATCTGCCTACCCCTGCGACCCCGTCCCATGCATGCCGCGCTGACGCCTCCCTTTCCATCTGCTCGATGAAAAAAAGGAAAGACGAAATCCCGTACCCATCTAAAAAAAGAAAGAAATCCCGTAGCTTCCTCCGTGACCTGTTCAAATGCGACCTATCTAAAAAAAGAAAGAAAGAAATCCCATAGCCTCCTCCACTACCCCGTTCCCATGCACGCCGTAGCCACCTCCATGCGATCCCACCGGTCAGCTCGTTCAAAGAAAGAAAGAAGGAAAATCCCGTATCCATTTGCTTGATAAAGAAAAGGAAAGAAAATAATCCCATAGTCTCCTCCGTTAGCTGCGACGGTTTTCCTCCGCAGTGTCGTCCACTCACCGTCGCCCTTAGCCTCACGGCGGTGAGCGCTTACCCTCGCCCTCGTCGTTGCTGTCTCCTTTTCCCTCACCATCCCATCGCAAGTGGCATAGGTAGGGCGGCGTCCCGGTTCTGGAGGCAGCGAGGGATCCTTGAGCCAGAAGCGGCGCAGACATCCGTGCGCGGTACTCACCCTCGCAGCGTTACGATTTCTTACCATGTGAGTATCTTTTATACCATGTTCAGTTTGGGCCTTACAGCCTTCATCTTTAGTAGGTCCATGGCTTCAATTTACAAAACCCACGAGACATTGATTAAGCATCTAGAAATTATTTATTTTATCACTCTCAGAACCATATCCATTTTTGGCCATGTTTCCAATGGTCCATAGTTGGCTCAATCAGTGTTACTGCATGTTGTTATACTTGGCAAGATCAGTTTGTGAAGCATTTTTTTTTGTTTGCAGCAACGCATGATCATTTTTTTTCTTTGAAGAAATTTTAGTCAAATTAACTAAAAACGATTTCGGAATATCCCGTGGCGAGCGGGTGGTGGGATAAAGTGTAATATGCTTAGTCTGCTTACTTGGCACGTAAAAAATTGTATTTTGATTGCTCAAATATGGGAAGCATCCTTATCTCATAGGTGTCTTTTGTTTCAATAGTTGGGATTTCTAATAGAGTTTGTGAGCCTGCGACGCATTTTTTGTGACTATTAATTTTACAAACTTTATTTTTTTTATTTAGATGTCTTTTTAACGTCAGTATTTAATTTCACAGTATTGTCATCTTATTGTGCAATCCGTATGCTTTTAGTACAAAAGTTTAACTGTTCCGTAGCAATGCACGGGCACGATGGTAGTCTTACGTTAAGTATTAAAAGTTCAGTAAATAAATATAATATTTGTAACCAATAAAAATCGATTACCTTTACTTTCTATGTTTCCATTTGCTAAAACAATGCCCATTCCACATATATATAATTTGATGGTGATAATAAATTTATCAATTACTTTGTATATCTTTCCATCTTTAATTTACATTCAATCTTTGTGGGTTCTTAATATGCATTTGATTAAAAATTAGCTTAATTTATATCAACTCTTGTTGCATCTTTTTTGACATCGTGAATTGATACTTTAGCTTCAAAATGTTGATCCTACTAGTTATTGTAATTTTAACATCCACATATTAAGGTCATAATCTAGTGATTCTTGTATGTTTTAATTCTTCTTTCGTCGGAAAAAACAAACATTTTCCTCCTAGGTCCTAGACTCCACTCTTAGTTACTCAACATTCATGCATCCCAACACTAAAGTGTCGAATTTCCTCTATCCAAGAATTAAACATGTAGTATTATTCTATAAAAAATAGAATGCTTACAACTAAACTAGTAATGTTATGTCAAAATATATAAATTTATATAAAAAAGTAATAACTTAAAATATCATTAGATAGGTTCAACATGATTTAAAAAGGCTTTTTAGGGCCACTGCTATGTGGTTTAATATGGGACATTTATTCAGAATGATAGCCTACAAAAGTATATATTTGTCACAAATGTACGCTTTTATAGTTGGTAAATGTGGTGTCCTGTAACGTCTATGTTTAGTTTATTCAACATTGGTTTACCGTGATAATTTAGTAACATATATAATATATGTTCTTATTTGATTCCTTTCTAATTTTCATTACACAAATGATTTTGTGAGCCAATGAGTTTTAATTAATCAAGACCGGTAGGCTGGGTGGCCGCCTCCGCTAATCGATGGCGGGGCCAGCAGCCAAGCACCTACCTCGCTTAATGCTTAACGGAGATGAGCAGCATTAGGCATCCACTCCATTAATGCTAGATTAATGGAGGCGGTCACCATAAGGCATCCATTAACCAAGGCAGGCAACTTAAGACGTTCGCCTCCGTTAACCGATTATTCTTAGAGGTGGTTGTTCTAAGCGACTGCCTTCATAAATCGATCTAAGTAGGAGGGCCTCAAGATATCCGCCTCGGTTGATGATTATTATAAAAAAAAATTTATAAATTTTTAATATAAACTCGGATGATGACAAACTTTATATTAAAATTATAGCCCTCGACAAGATCTATAACTTTTAGGTTGAATTTTTTGCATTGAAACTGTTTAGGGTCCCAAATCATTGCTGTAAGTGAATAGATTTTGAAATTTGAAATTTAAAATTATCAAACAATCTCCAATGTTAACATGGTGTTAATAGATTAACCAAGACAGGCAAATTAACCTCCTCTGTAAGTCTCTACTATTACAGAGTCATTTGACTAGAGACGGTTGGGATGCCCGCGTCCATTAAGCTTTGTGTAGTAGTGATAATAGCTTACATTGGTAATTTAGATGTACATTTTATGGATATTTTGGTTTACTTTTTCAACAGATTTGGGAAATTGTATATGCGGATTAATGGGGTTAATTTATATATCTATCATGATAGTATATGCTAGTAATTCAAAAGTAAATTTTGGTGTTACTTTAATTTATATATCTGCCATGATAATATATGCAGATTTATGCTTATTTTTTACATTTGAATCGGAGAAGTGTTCTGTTTACAAATATATAGCATATTTTAAATTATGTTTTATAATAGAATATGTGGGTAATTTAGATGCCAACTAAGCGGTTACTTAAAATTATCTTATACAATGACAAAGATGAGTAATTTAGGTGTAACTTTAGAGGTTCTTTTATATATTTTACATACATATGTATGCTACTATTGGTGATGATGGTTATATAGTCCATTAAATGAAAGGCCAAATGTTTCTTATTGCCTTTATAATTTCTAGGATTTATCAATTTTCTTCCTAACCTGTCTTATGAATATTAATGTTAAGGATCCACTAGAGACATCTGTTTAGTAATATCATAAGATCGATATCAATAAACAACTCAGCACACAACAGATTGAATAAATGAGGGTGTGGACACACACACATCCCAACACGACAATACGGAATTTGAGTGCTAGCCTGTAGATAGATGCAGAAAAAATAAATATTACTTGTAGTTCGTGGAATTCCAAAAGCGAGTTGCTGCGTGTCTAATGTCATTGATCTTGATGCCAGCAGCTATTAGTGGAAGAGTTGGGTGGCAAGCTACTGCAGTAACAAGACATCCGGTGTCATAAAGTGTATGACCACGTCCCCGAGTCTTCAAATCCCATATCTGATTCAACATGAGAAGAAATAAAAAGCACACATTATTCCAATAGATTGCATTGCTAATCCACACAAATATAAATACAGACAACGATATATACTTACATTTATAGTGTTATAGGCGATATTAACCAAATGATTATGGCCGGTCTCAGTGAAAACATGATCACATATCTCGGTAGAACTTCGATTTATTGTTGTGATATGCATAGCCAAATCAATTGACCAGACCTGTTTAGGGTTTAGGGTTTGTGATATGTCTTTTGATGTAATAAAGATCAAAGTTAGATAAAGCCAAGAATGTGAACAAAGTTATTAGTTCATTTAATAGCACAAGAGACATTGCACAAGGAAATTGAAGACCAACCTTGAGCAGACCGTGTTGGTCGTGACTAGTGAAGGTGTTGGTGTCCTTTGGGTTAAACTTAACAAGGACCCGACCTTTGATTGTTTTGCCCGGGAACAAGTGACAAACAACTCGAGAACCGGCCCAACCTATGTCCCAGTCCCAAAGCTTTATCATCCCATCTTCACATGCCGATAGCAGGTATGGGCAAGTAGGGTGAATCGCCAATGATACCACACTTCTGCCACCGCTGTCTGTGAATCTCTTTATTTCCTTCCATGTATGACATGTGTAGACATAGATATATCCCCAGTTATCTCCGGCTACAAACCAGTGCCTTCGAGGGATGAATCTAACTGAGTTGACCTTTGTTTCACCATTTATGATGTGACATAACTTGCATGCTTTCCCATTGACATCTAGCGAAACAATTCTTTCCTATCAATAAATGAAAAAGAATTACTCTAACCGCTCATGGCGAAATATAGGTAAAACTGCTCCCTACACTACCTACTCCCTCCATACTCAAAAAGGTTGACGTTTTGGACAGCAACATGGTCTCCAAAGTAAAACTTTGACATCTTATTTTTATAAAAATATTTATCAAAAAGTGATATATGTATACTTTTATGAAAGTATTTTTTAATACAAATCTATTTATGTAATTTTAACATTTTTAAACTCAATAATTTAGAAGTTATTCATGATTTGTATTCCCAATGTTTGACCGAAACCTTGTCCAAAACGTCAACTTTTTCGAGTATGGAGGGAGTATATTGGCAAGAGCATACCAAGCATGTATTATATAAATGTAATGGAGAAGACTACTCAGGATATACAAAACGTATGTAAACAGTTTCAATCATTTCAGCATGGGAAGCACAAGGTACTTGAATCACATAATAAGCCACTACCTTGTTCTCATAGTCCCATATGGAAACATAACTTTTATGAGCCACCAAAATCCTACAAAGTGAAATTTTGAGGACAAAAGTAAGTGCATGTAAGCTAGATATATATTTCCTCTATTCCAAATTATAAGTATGTTTTAGCCTTTTTATTAGATAATTTTTATTATATGTGTAGATACAGTGTATATCTTAGGGCATAGCAAAACTAATTATACATACCAGGGCTGTGTTGTTGGATGCACATCTATGTCTCCCATGTGCACGAATCTCTTCTTCCACAAGATCTGACACAATCGTATTTGTCACCAGATTTTTCTATAACTCGTCACTTTCATTCCTAGACACACTGCACACACACACTCGACTACTAGGGATTATATAGTTAAAACTCACCTTGGGGGCAGACGACAGCAGCTGGCAATTAACTCTCAAGGGACAGGCCACAACAGTAGTCACCTTTGCAGCATACACCTCGCCACCCAAATCTGACACATGCTTGAATAAATCATCATCAAATTTTTCGGGGTCCTGCTTCTTGCGAATGGAAGAGATGAGATGTTTAAGGACGCTCTCGCTCCACATGGCAAACATCAGTATCTTAAGCACACCCGCGTCCACTGGCGGCCGCTGTTGCTCTAACATTGTCACATGGACAATCAAAGTGGACAATGGGCACAAAATGTAGGGTTGGTCGTCGAAATGACTATACATATCTGGGAACTGCGGTATAATCCAGTAGGTCACATAAACATCTGTCCTGTTAATTAAGCTCAGTGAGCACTGGATACGCTTTTCGGCCTCGAAGAGAAAGCAAAGCTTGAGATGATGGACATCCAGCTGCTCATTATGAATTAACCCAGGGCTTAACTGCAACAACATATATAGTAATATACTAGTTAGACTTTATTAACATGCATATATACAATGTGGCAGCATATATATAGGCTAAGATCGTCCATTACGGGCTAGGTCCATTTTATTTATTTAAAAATACATTCATATTAAATTGCTAGAGTGCATTAAAGTCGTATATGGGCTATTGACTAATAAAGACTGATTCAACTTAAATAAATGATATTTGTATCCACCTATTGTGAAGTTGAAAGCAAAAGATGTGCCACACGCATGCGAGCTGAGCCAACATGATGTGTTTGTGTTGGGCTGATTTTTTATCCGGCCATATATATAGTAATAGGTCGGGAAGAACTTGCTCCAAGTAAAAGTTGAGTTTGTATGTAATTTATGGATAATTCAAACTCACTCTATGACCAACCAATACAATATTATCAAGTTAGCCAATTTTGGCTAATAATATTTTTTTTGTAAAGCTAGCATGGCCAAAACCTTATGAAGGACCATGATTAACATGGTTCATAAACCATATTAATTCAGAGGATGATTTCTTTTCATCATGAACCAATGACCAACAAATGATTCCTAGCCCATTAGACTCTCCATCCCATTTCCACCCAAACCATGCAGACCCAAATAAGAAACCAAACCCAAAAATCCGGTTTTGGACCAAACCATTACTAGGCTTAGTTGTGATATTAGTGATGGCACGGCTACTGTCAACCTTGGTGTACGGCAAAAGGCTAAAGGCAGCCCATTACACATGGTAGCCCTTGCAGGGGTTGCTCATGGCTTTGACTATGGCTTGATGGATGGCAAGTGGTGCAGCGACAATTATAGTCATGCACATTGATGAGACGAAACAGTTGAGGCACGGCAAAATTATCATTACCTGCCCCGCCCCATTCACAAGCATGTGTCGGGTTTAATCACCGTGCATTTGTGCCCACACGTCCCTAGCACAGGTACAGGTCTTGACTTCTGATACATTGGGCCAACAAGCAAGCGACCTAGTCAGGTGGAGAGCTGCAATACGCCCCCTCCCCCACCCCCCAGTCTCACCCTCAAGATTGACACATCACACCATGTGTATGTGCCCATATGTCCCTATCGTTGGCTCTAAGGCATGGGGCCAACAAGGTGAACTATGGTAGGATGGAGAGCTGCAATATGCCACCACCTCCCCCACACCCACCCTAGTCT
Organism: Bothriochloa decipiens; assembly: GCA_023333625.1. Classification (NCBI taxonomy): domain Eukaryota; kingdom Viridiplantae; phylum Streptophyta; class Magnoliopsida; order Poales; family Poaceae; genus Bothriochloa; species Bothriochloa decipiens. The sequence continues at coordinate 34,540,475 of CM041647.1, read as the reverse complement.
CACCCTCGAGATACACCTCCCCCCCACCACCACCCTCCACTCTCACCCTCGAGATCGACACATGTGGGTGTGTTTAGGGGGTGTATCGTTCGAGATATATGAGGCTACTTTCCTACCCATGTAAGAGGTTCCAGGCCTCTGGCTCACCCAGCATGGAGGATCTAACCCTAGCAAGGGGTGAACCCTAGTAAATTCCCATGTGCTCAACACTGATAGTGTGAGATCTCATCCTTCGGACCCTTACGCCAATGAACAAGTTAGAAATTAGCTTAAGCATATTGCTATGTTTATCTGCTAACAAATGATATTCAATGCAATGAATTTTGTGCCAACATATATATTTACTATACTAGCTCATCAACCCGTGCATTCACACGGGTAGAGTCTTATGAGACATCAAAGTTAGTTACTATCTTAGACACTTTCATAATTACAACATTTGTGATTCAAAGCAAATTTAGGGTTTTATTGAATCACCTTTCCATCGATGAAAACAATGAAAAGGACGCTGAATGAGATTTATTCTTTGTTTTATGTCTTTCATTTAGTAGCCAAATGTTTCTGATTAATGTGAGAATTTCTAGTATTGTAGTTTTTTCTAGCATGTCTGGTGAGAGCTAATAGAGGTTGACCTCCAATTAGTAATAGCAAGTACAAATGGATATGGATGGATGGATGGTCAAAGCTAGCTACATTAGAGAAACTTTAGGGGTTATTTTGAATCATCTTTCATAAAATTCGTATGAAGACTTAAGGTAGATTATCTATCATAATAGTAGGTAGATAATAATTTGTCATAAATTTTAGTTCAATTTAGATATGTGGCTAATTTAAATACAGATTCATGGTTAAACTTTCGTTGTTTTACACAAAATAGCAAAGATGGTGTAATATATTAGATCGATCTTACATATCAACTTCTGTTGATAATTTGAATATAAACTTAGAGGTTACATTATCTTTCATAATTATAGAGTTGTGTAACTTATAAAAACTGATATTATTTTTTCCTTTTAAGTTATCCTTTATATATAGTAGTCGAGGTCTATTTTCTGGTTATAAATTTAGAGGGTTATTTTGAGTTATCTTTCTTAGTTACAAACATTTGTGGTTTAGATACAAATTTAGGAGTTACTTTTAATCATCTTTCCATCTTGAAAAAAATAGAATGGACATGGAACAAATGGATTCCTTATTCCCAGTCTTTCATGGGTTTTCTGATTAACATGAGAATTTATTAGTATCTTTTTTTTCTAGCGCTTCTAGCGAGAACTAACATGGCAGCCAACGTTCAATTAGTAATAGTAAGTATGGATGGATTTGAATGGATGGATGATAAAAGCTATTTAATTTAGATAAAATTTAGGAGGTTATTTTGGATTCTCATACAAAATTCTAATGCAAATTTAGGGTAATTGTCTATCATAATATTAGTTAGATAATTTGATGTAAATTTAGGTTCACTTTAGATAGATGGATAATTTAAATATACATTCACAGGTTAAACTATACATTGGGTAATATGTCACATAGATCTTACATAACAGTATGTTGGTAACTTATGTAAACTTAGGAGTTACACGCATTATCTTTCATAATGATAGACCTAACTAACTTATTAAAAATATTAATAGGTTATTTTAAATCATCTTTTATAGTGCCCATGGTCTATATTGTAGTTATGTATTTAGAGGGCTATTTTGCACTTTCATTCATAATTACAAATATGGTTAGTTTAAAGAAATTTAGAAAATTATTTTGAATTAACTTTAATAACAATAAATATTTGTAATTTAGATACAAATTTAGGAGTTACTTTGAATCACCTTTCTATCGATGAAAACAAACACAATAGACTTTGAAGTTTGAACGGATGGATTCATTCTTCCAAGTCTTTCGCTATGGTCAGGTAACTGATTAACTTGTGAATTTCTAGTATTTAGTATTTACTAAGTACCGATGAATATGGATTTTTCTCAATATCTTATTTGTTGGGGTTGACTCATTATAAATAATGTTACATTAATAGATTATTAAGATTTTTTATTAAAAATTAATTAACCAATAGTGAATGTCATGGACATCCGATCTCATTATTAAGTTTGTAGTGGATTTTTTTATTAAACAATTATTAACGAATAGTCAACGTCATGGACATCTGATCTGATTTTATTTAACTAACCAACGTGAATAGTACTTGTATAACCTATTTTTTTAATTAACCAACTATCTGCCGCCGTGTGGCAAGAGTTTGCTTTTCCGTCCTAATAGATTTTAGGCAATTTATTTATTTATATAGCTACGGTGGTAACTTTTTTTCAGAAAAACAAACAAAATAGATCTAATGGTTAGAAATAGTTAGAGTTTTTGGTTTAAGGGATAGATGTTTCTTATTAACGTGGAATTTTCTAATATTTATCTTTTTTCTAGCACATCTGAAAGAATTAACGTGAAGTCTCCGTTGGAGCCTCGAATTAGTAACAGTAAGATTGATCATACATCCTCGGAGACTGGCTTTTGGCACTTTTTATAGAAGAGTTTGAAGTATCCACTTCATTAAGCCTGCGGATAATATCCATTATAGCAGGCCTTTTCTTTGGGTCATCGTCCTTGCAATTTATACATATCTCAGCACATGCTTTTACTTGCTCTAGTAGTAGATGTCTCTCTGATCTCCCAAACATGTTGATCCATCTTTTGTGCGCCTACGAATTTCACATCCAAAGCGTGTTATTAGGAGTTTGTGGGGAGTAGGCGCCCAAAATATATAATTGTATAAACCACATATACTTTATATGTAGATTTGGAAACCACTAATAGAGATGAATAATACCAAGTAAGTTATTTAAAAAAAACAATGTAGCCATTATATTGAAATAGTAACGTAAATATACCTCTTCAACATTGGGGCATTCCTTACATCCCATCAGAATCTCTGTGATTATCACGCCTAGGCTATGTATGTCTGTCTCCAATGTGATTATTCCATTTTTTAAAAATTCTGGTGCCAAATATCCCCTACATGAGAATTGCATGGTGTAAAAAGTGAAATTAGTATATGAAACAAAAGCTGGTTGATGCCCGATAAACAATGGTACGCCATTATTGCCTTAGAGAGAATTAGGACACCTACCGTGACCCGAATTTGTTTTCAGTAATAGTCTTGCTTTGGTCTTCTCTTAAGCGCCTTGATAGACCAAAATCAGCGATTTTTGGAACCATTTTGTCGTCCAATAATATATTTTGTGGCTTAAGATCCATGTGAATAATTTTTTTCTGGTGAAGATGATGCACGCCCTCACAAATCCCCTTAATTATTTCAAAGCATACCCTCCACTGAAGTCCAGAAGATGCCTCTGTGAAGAGTACAAAATAAACAACAACTAATTCTTAGACCATCTCCAAGAATGCCCATAAATTTTTCACCTAAAAACTCCATGTTTTCCAACTCCTAAAAATGTATCAGGAGGGAAAAAAAAAGACCATGTCAAACAGTTTATAAAAAATAACTCCTAAAAATTCGTCCAGTGGGATTTTCATAATTATCATCACCTTCCTCCTCAGAACAACCACATACAGAGAAGCTTCGTGACTTCCATGGCTGGTTTTACAGCACTCCTGGGGAGCAGTCATCAGCGGTGAGCGGCTAGCTGCGGCGGACCACATCTGGGTCCACGCACGCCCGCGGGGCTGCTCGGCTCAGCCCCGCGGGCCAGGTTAACCTGGCCGCGCAAGCAGTGTGGGACGGCGGCAGGTGCTCCATCAGTGAGGAGCAGCAGCGCCGAGCGGCGGCGCTTGTTTGGGAGGGCCGGTGGTGTAGGCGTGTGTGAGGGTGAAGGGCCCTAGCTTGGTGCTCGGTCACGTGGGAGGTGCAAAGGAGAGGGGGAAACTCGAACGGCGGCGGTGAACTCCGTGTCCGCAGCTTGTATATCCGCGCGATGTATACGCGATTTGGGAGAGCTTTTACAAAGTGTACAAGATTAGGAGGATAGATTAGGAGTTGTTGCATAGGGTTTTTTAATCTTAAAATCAAGGATTAGGAGGAGGTCTAAGAAACTCTTGGAGATGTTTACTAGGCATCGGATGAGTAATCCAACACAAGAAACAACCAACTTATAGACCAAAGGGCCATTGGTCCTGCACTCCCGCTTTTATAGAAAGCTTAAAATGGAAAAGAAAGAACCAACTTGGTTCAATTGAACTATCACTTATTTCTCTACAAAAATTTGGCATGGCCAAAATGTTGGTGTTGCATGCAATTTGAAGCAGCAAACCAACAGCGCATAAAAAATGGAGCTCAAATCGTCCCTTTGGCTTAGAAAAATATATGAATAGAGCTTAAACGATTTGCTACATAAAAACGACACGTTTATGACTGATGTTACCTGCAGTGAGATAGTTAGCAAGGTTCCCGTTACTTATGTATTCAAAGCAAAACAACCTTTGCCGCATGTCTGCCCAGACATAATTTCCTTCATATAGTGCCCGTACGTGTTGCGTCTCCGAACTGTACCCTAAAAATTGTACTATGTTTTCGTGCTTGACCTGTATGAGGCAATCAACCTCACTTTTGAAGTTCTTCTCCAGAATGTCAATATTCTCATGAAGCTTCTTTACGGCGACTATCCCATTTTGAAGGGTTCCCTGCAGTTCAAAAAATAATTATCTGCATAACTAAAGTGGTACTAATAATAATAATAAACAAAGATTAAATAAAATAAATGTACCATGAGCAGCAAAGCGTGAGTTTAACGGCGCACGTACCTTGTAAACGGCTCCAAAGCCACCGCTGCCAATCCGTTGATTTTCAGCGAAATTGCCTGTGATGCCCTTCAAAAATGAGAATGGGAGGACGATTGGATCCCCGCTTTCGTCGTCTAACATTTTCTCAAGGGCAAGAAATAACGCACTGTCGTCCATCAGGGAGTAGACACGCGTGGACCCGGTGGATTAAAGGTTGGCGGCTGATAAGCCTTCCACTTCGCCACATCTAACAATAGCAATTGATAAATCATCATGTTACTTGCCTTATCAACTATATATTTTCGCTACTTTGAAATTATATTTGAATGTGGGAAGAGACGAAAATAAGTTCAACATAAAATTTCTTCATTGGCAAACGAAAAAGGTAACAAAAAAAGAAGAACTCCCAAGACCAAATTAAGGAGCAAATGGAGCAAATCTTAGCTTGACTTACAATAGGATTATATTGATGAACGCTAACAGAACAGGGAGGCGCAAGGTATTCTGAGACTGTTAGCCCACAAATAAGCTTTGAAAGATATCACCACGAGGCAAAGAGCTACCTTTTTTTTATCTCAGAGGCAAAGAGCTGCTACTACTACTATTTAAGCTGGCGCGTACAAAAGAAGAAGAAGAAAACCTGTTCAATTTTCTATTCTTGAAGAAAACCTGTTCAATTTTCTATTCTATCGACTCGATCTAGTCGAGTACCTACAATTACAAAGGAAGCATCGATAAAGCCGACAGAGCATTTGGCCCCGATCGACGAAACAATCAAAGGCTATTTGGAACTATTGTAATGCCACCGTAAAACAAATCAACTCATCAATAGGCACAAGGGCTGGCCGGCGCCTATCAATCAATTGTTAGATCCGCCCTGACCAGAGAATCATATCGCAGATACTACGTCAGTCCTATTGAAGGTGTCATTTTAGTCTCCATACCATCTTTTTTAATCATTTATTTTATTTAAAATTTTTATATAAATATTATCTATTTTGTTACGATTTATTTTATCACTAGAGATACCCTAATAATAATTTATTTATTTTATAATTTATAAAAAAAATAAATAAGATGAACGATCAAATGAGAAGTTCAATAATTAAAAATGGCGTTTTCAATGGGACTGAGGGAGTAACACGGTGACTCACGCACCAAGGACAGAGGACATGCATAAAGAAAACACTAGTGGCGTCGTAAATTGTCCTCGCATCCAGCCTTGGAGTTGCAGTTGATGAGAACGAACAAAATGTACTATAGATCACGTTATAAGAAATATAGTATACAACTGACTCCAACTCGCCACACGCTACTAATGTATGGCGCTGTCTGCCTATCTTACTGGGGGCAAAAACGATGCACACAATTTCTTCGCAACTTCGATTGTTTTGCATCTCTATCTTCAATACCCGTGCGTTGTAACCAAAAAAAAAATTGTATCCGTGATCAATGATTCTTGTTTCCTGTTGCCTTCAATTTGTTTTGTACTATCTATAAAATCCACCGTCAATACAAGGTTCGATCTATCATGAAGACCAAATTTCACGACTAACACTCGACTCGTCGAGAATTCTCTATTGTGAAATAAGGCCAACAACGCTCCAATCTTAGGTTGCACAAAATCTTACAAAATAAGCATTCTAAGCCAAAGCTTCAATTGAGTCCACATTTACCTATGTTATGTGAAATAAGGTCCAGCAACACTCAGTCCACAGAATACGTAAAAGGCATTTCGTTCATCAGTGTACTACTATAGCCAGAAGGCGGCAAGTAATACAAGGCTATCACAGAGTTTCAGGTCACATGCACTGCATGGTAAAATAAGACCTGCAATGGGACGATGCTTGTACAATCTGTTTGTTTTGGTAAAGGGCGATATACTGGATGTGCCTTTGCTACTGATGCCACTATCTCTTCGGTCGCCACCCCTCCACATTGGAGGCGGAGGTGAGCATTCCACTGTTGCCTGTCAACAGAATAACATGCTATCACAAAGTGCGGATATGTGCTCAACAGGTGTTGAGCTTCGATGGTATTGTAGAGAAAATATTCTTACAGGACACAGCCAAGGTGAGCATTGTGAAGCACCATCAGCATCATCCTCATTCTTGCCTGTGCTGGTCCTCTTCCATATATCATTGGCTGTCAAAAAATATTATGCTAATAAAGAAAATAATACATTGCATTCACAGATATGTGATCTGTGATTGTCTAAATGGTTAGGTTGAACTACCATACATAACCACCATACAGATCTCCCATGGGCACCAGCATAGGGAGGAAGAGGACATAGTTATGTTAATAAATGAACCTCATTATATAAAATAAAAAAACTTGTGTCCAAACAGTTGTATGTGCAAGCTGAGAATTGGCCTAGTAAGCAGTATAGGCACCAATACTGCATTTATACCAATATTGAAATTGCTCTATCAGCAGGTACAAACTCCAGTACCAAAAAGACAACTTCATACTGATTCATGCAGTTTGTACCTGCCAAGCCAAAAGACCGATCAGACCTTCACCACTTATTGTAGTCTCTGTATTTTTCAAAAATTTTTGCAGACCAATGCAGCTAAAAGGTAGTGTGCATGGTTTTAATGTGGTTCAGTTCAAAGTTTCAGAGAATGCATTATCCTATCATGCATACAGCACAATCGAATCAGTTTAGGCTTCAGAAGAGACCTGAACTTCCAGCATTCCTTAATAGTTTAGTGTGCATGGTTTTAATGTGTACATATAAGCATGAGGCACAGTACTTCTAGTTCTGGAAAAGCATTGCTGGTCCTAGTTAGAGACTTAGAATACAGATGTACCATGTGTTAGTTTTGACTCCAGAATAAATCAAACCCCAACCTGATGCTAACATGTAATGCATTTGCAATCATGATAAATTCATAATGCAAAGAAGAGGTTTAGTAACATTGTGAGCCTTACTAACATGGCATGATAATCCAACGTTCCATGACATTCTCAGAAAATAAAAGAAATGAAGAAGAATAACAAAAGGCAGGGGAAGGATTGAACTTACACAAGCTGTAGCGATGAACTGGTGTTTATTTGCAGAGAAGAAATCCAGAATGTGCAAGTGAAATATCCATAACCATGTTAATTGAACTTACACAATCGTTTTTGTTCCTTCACTATCTCTCTCATTTGTAGAAAAGCACTTATAGTACTAAAGAATGATAGGCACATTCTGAGCAATCCCTAGTTCCATTGAAAAACATATACAAGGTCTTAATGAATCTGATTCCCATCCTGACCAACTATAGTTATAGGGTCCTCAACATATGAAACAACAGTTGCTACCATCATAAAGCACGGTGCCTTATAATCCTTAACCTGAGGATTTCTTTAATGTCCTGTATTAATAAAACAAATAATGTTTTGGTTCACATTAAGCACTCCGTCAGATAGAACAGCGGTCACTTTCACTGCGACATCTTGCCAGATTTTCCATAGCAGGTTCTTTACAAATGAGTAACTTATGGAGTTGCTTACTAAACTCAGTTAAGATAAATTTGTCCCTGTAATAATAGACCTATTTGTACCTAGACACCATTAGTTTACCACATGAAGATGCCTATAAATTGCCTATTCCATGTGTCTCTAAACAGGCCTCATGCAGACATGTATATCTGCTAAATCAAAGCCGCGCTGTGAACATACTGAATTTATAGCATAAAACCTGCGTTGGCACCAGAAGTGACCTCAGTTGGTCCTCCAAATCCAAATGCGGCTACCTTGGCCCTGATCTACAATGGAGATAAAGAGACTAAGTTGACAGCCAAAATACAGACCATTTTAAGGAAAAGAAAGAAAAGATATAACTGCAGAAAAAAAATGATCCATTGCATGCAAAAATCGGTAAGATTGCACAAAAAGAAACAGGTAAATCCCTTAAAGAAAAACAAATGATCAATTGTATGCTATGTTTCCTAATTTACAATGGCATTATTTTCTTTCCTTAAGCAACATGTAATTCCAGAACTTGAAAATAAAAGAAAACAACAACTATATTTATAGCCTTAATCAAAGTCCAATACGGCAACAATCTTCTGACTTATGTGAAGCTTCGGCTCATCAACCTAGCCTGAAGAGCAACATGTGCGTCACGCCGTCACCCATTTCACCATCGACCTCGGTCTTTGACTCTTTGGAACAAGCGCAGATCCACCCAATTCACCAGGAACACTAAATATGCAGTACAGAGGTTTGGGATTGGGGCTCTTACCCTTGAGGAGGCATGTAGCCGGTGGAGCTCCGCAGTCCCGGCCCCTTCACCCGCCAGTCAGTGGAGAGCAAAGAAGGCGGCCTGACATTGGCCGGCGCAGCCCCACCCAAACCCTAGCGCCTGCCTGCTGGGACGGAGGGGCCGGCTGGGGCAGGTTCCGATGGAAACAGCAGCCGGGGTGGGGAGGACGAGGCGGAGAATGCGCCGGGCATTGTCCGGGGCGGCGGGACCCGGCCGGCGGCAGGCTTCTACGGCTGCAGGATCGAGGTCCGGCGGCGGCGCTCCAGGTGCGCCGCAAGGTGTCGGGGCGGCGTGCCACGCTGGTGGTGGGGACGGGCCCACGCGCACCACTGCCGGCCGCGGAGGGATTGACGAGCGAGCGCCGCCAAGAAAAGAGGCGAGGAGCGCAAGAGGATGGAAGCCGCGAGAAGTGATGCGAACGCATGCGGGTGATGGGTCCCACCTGTCGGCGTCGATTCAAGGAGTGCCGGGTGAAAATGGAGTCGGAGGTTTCGTCCTGTCGGCTAGACCTGGACATTTACCGCTTTTTAGTGGTAGAGAGATATATAGTAGTACCAAATTCGTAGCGTCATCTTGATTTTTAATGTGTCACCAACGGATCTCCCATCAAATCTCCTACACCTAAAATAGAAGGTGTGAGTGATCCAACAAATGTTATATCACATCCCCTATACTTATACTCCATCTTGAAAAATAATAGATTCAGTTCTCCTAAGTCAATATATCATAAGTTTGCTTGTAATCCTAGCTATAACATAAACTCCATTCTTTCATTTAATTTAAAAAAAGTAGGCCAGGGCCTCTCCGAACGATTCAGTCAAAAATGTATCATAAGTTTGACCTAGTTCATATAAAATAAAAATATGTGATGGTGAACATTTTCACCTATAGTTTTTCAAAAAAAAAATTGATAATTCACACCTAGTTATTCATAATAGCGTCCTTGCCACCATTGAATGAGTTCTGGGACCCGCAAGTCAGGCTTCAGTTCCTCTTGTGGAACATGGCATTCACCTTCAAGCGGGATCTTGTGCAGCTGATGCGCCTTCGATCATCATGGTCCTTAGGAAAATCCAAAAATAGTACGGGCATTAAGATTTGAATCCTAGCGGTAGGTAACGTCTACGAATCGACCACAGTTCCTTTCAGAAGACAATCTCCGGCGATGATTGGTCCCCGCATCCGGCCCATATTGGTCCAGCTGTGTCAAGGGATTCGGACCGCCGGGCGCGTTTGTTCGGCGGCCATCTGGGAGCATGGAGGCCTGGCGTTGGGCGGCTTGCAGTGCAGTTGTAGAGCTTTGGGAACAGAGGTGGCCTACACCTAGCCCAATGGAGACTTGAATAAAACGGCCCGGTCCGTATTGACGTGATGTAGCACTAGACATTGGCCCAGAAGACCACAGATATCAGGCTGGGCTTGTATCAAGTGCTGTTGTGAACCTATGAGACATTTGTAATTGTGTTGGATGCAGAATCAAACTAGAGTTGATGCGTGTGTACAAGTCTTTCTTCTGAATTATTGTAGCATCAGGCAACTATATATATCTACATTCTGTCACCACACGGACAACAACGACAGGAGAAACAAAGCTTTGTTATTTGGAACAGATTACACACTCCAAATCCCACGCAACCGATCCATTATATTAGCACCATGTCTGAACCACCAAGTTCCATGTAAGTTGAACAGCTAGGGATACAGGGTACACACACAACCATCAACCCTTAAGTGCCTCCGGTACTTCTCTTTTATGATGAAAGATGATTACAAGATAGATTCAGTTGCATGAAACATGACTTGCCACTATGTTACACCACCATCCATGTACAATGCGCCCCCATCATCCGCACCTCCACACGGAAATCGCCTCCTAATGCAGCGCTGTCAGGACTGTAGACCCTTCCACCTGCAATTACAATTTACAAATCCGTGTGGGTCAGGCAACAGCGCATAGGTAGCATTGCATCATATACAAATCAAATTGAGCAGAGATATATAAAATCCGAATGGAGAAACAGTTAGTTTTGTTGTTGAGTCGATTAGCATTGTCATGCTCAGTTCATCAGCATCATATACAAAACTGTGCAGACTGCAGAGTACCCCCCCAATGTTCCTTGTTGGGAGTGCTCCAATTTATTACTAGTACTGTACTAGATAATTGCAAAATAGATGCAGCTCAACGAAACTACATAATCTGAGTTCCTGTCCAAGAAATAAGAAAAAGAACAATTTTTACCTTGAAAGTTGCACCACAGATTTCCTCTTCATCTGCAGGAACAGCAGTGACCTTGTGCTTGGGGTTCTCATAGCACTTCAGGCCTCCAAGGGCGTTAGAGTAGAAGCAACCTGAAATGCAGCATATATTTATGAGATTAGCGAAAATAATAAAATGAGGATGAGGGCTATTTGAATGCTGTACAGAAACTTTAAACTTCAGACTGCATTCAGCAGTTGTTGGCATTGGCAAGCAACATTTTCAGAGACTTGGTGCTTGGGAACACACAAGTCAAGCCAAGACTTGATATGACAGTTGCTTGATGAGGTCGCGTCGCGTGCGTTAATTACCTTGTGGGAACGGCGCCAGCGACTTGCCACACGATCCTTTGAGCATGTCAATGTCATCAGAGAAGGCGACGCAGCCATCAGCAGTGATCCCCCAGAAGAGCGGCACCTTGCCCTCGGGATCCTAACACAACAACAAATCCCATCAGAACGACGATAGTACGAGGTAAATAAACAGACTGAATGAAATCACCATAATGCACATCCATGGCTCAAGAGATAAGATAAGCTTACAGATGCGACGAGGAGGGAGTTGGTGGACTTGTCGAAGAGCACGAAGGCGTAGCTGCCGGTGAGCTGGGCGAGCATGAAGCTGGCCGGGTAGGGCGCCCGGTCACGGAGCGCCTTGTAGGCCTCGATGACGAGGAGCACCTCGTTGGCGCCCTTGGACAGCCCGTGCTGCTGGCTCAGCCGCCCCAGGTTGTCCAGCACACCCTCGAACAGGCAGAACACCTCGTCCTTCGCCGCGAACGACCTGGTCAGCATTCAGCAAGCACACAAAAATTGTTTTGTCGTCGTCAGTTATGTGTGTGAGCTGTGTGACTTGTGACTCAGCAACTGTATGTATGTTGCGCGGTGGATGCCATGCATGCGTTATCAGACGTAGGGTAGGAAAAGAACAAATAGTCTGGATGGAATGACTCGCTGAAGAGTATGGTCATCATTGTCATTCAGAGTTGAGAGTAATTAGGTGAGACGTTTGACTTGATGATGCAGAGATGCACCTAACACGGAGAATTAGAGTACTTAAGCTTGTTCTTAACAAAAGGGAAAAGAAACATGGACGAATCTGAACATGTACGAAAAGTGGTAAGAAACATTTTAAGCACAGAAAGAGATGTCAGGACTGAATGAATGGAGTAAAGGAGTGGGATTCCCTCATTCCTTGGATGCTACTTCTTCAGTGAATGATGATCATCAGCCTACTGTACTGCTAGGATAGGACAAAGACACGATAGCACACTGAGCAAGCAGGGCCCACAAATCATAGCCTCATCCGCGGGCCCACCTGGCCCATCATCTGGTGCGTGTGCGCGCAGGACTACTTCTCAAATCTGTGGGCTGCAAAGCCGGATTAGATTGCCCACAGACTAGCACTCACTACTGACCATACCAAGTGACCTGTGCGTGTGCTCCCTGTACCATGTATGATGCCAACCATGTGGATGTGGACTTTGAGCTCTACGACAACGACACACTAAAAAGTTACCAATCTGAGTTACTAAATACTGTCACTGCTCATGAATCTAGTAGTTAACTTTTATTGTGTTCATTCATTCAATTAACCAGTAGATTCTTACACAGGCATGTCCCTTTCATTAAACCATAGTAATTCTAAATTTCTAATTCAGCAGCCGCCTAGGCCTAATGGAGACGGAGATTCTAAATTTCTAACTCAGCTCCACGCTTTGTTTGTTGGCAAGTCAGCTGACAGACGCCACCTTGTTGCCTTGCCTATGTAAGGGGTGGTGGCCGGCGGCAGGATGATGTGGACGTGCAAATTGCACCCTGCCAATGCTTAGGGGAAGATGAATTTGTCTTTTGGAAAAACAAGGCCTCCTTTTTTCCCATAAGATAAATTAAACAAATACGGAGTATTTGGAAATGTCCACGTCAACTCAGACGTCTGTATCGGTATAACTTTCCTTATTCTTCCTGATGATGTGATCTGATCAAAACCAACCCTTTGACGCAGGTAACTTCGCAAATCAAGCAGACTCCAGAGATGTCTAGACGCCGTTGACATACTATACTAGTAGCAGAGACAAGCCACATGTATCGTTGATACTATACTTCTGTTTGTGTTCATCTTTTTCTGAAATTCTGGACCATGTGTATATGTATAATATGTAAAATAAAACTAAGTAGCCCCCTTTTTTGTGGCCTGAGAATCCCAGTGGTACGCAAAACTAGGTGCTGAGTGGTTTCCTATCCTAGCTAATATTTGTGGCTCACAGTTATCAACTTCGACAACGATAGGCAGGCCGCTAGTCGGGTTGGAGGTGTGGTCCTGCCTGTCCTACAGTCCTACAGGAGAATGGATGAGGGAACAACAGTGTTTATTATTGCGCACCTTTGTTTGAGAACAGCAACATGTCATCCGATAAGGAGTAGGAGAAAGATCTGTCAGCTCTCCAATTATTGCCACAAGTTGGGTGTGACTTGTGAGCCATAGATTCATCATACTACTTCTACTAATATATGTGGTCAGTAAATCAGCAAAACAGTCGAGTGAAATAGCGAGAGGCCACCGAGACGCTCCTGAGAGCCTCGCGTCGCCCTCGCGCGGGTGGCTCGGGGCGAAACCCTAGCCGCTATAGCCGCCACCTCCCCCATCCTTTTCTCTCCACCTCGCCACCGCCGGAGCGCGCCGCCGAAAGGCCCGGGCGGCAAACGAGGATGGTGGCGGCGGGGCCTTTGCCTCGGCGACGCCCTGTCTCTGGCGCGACGGAGGAGGGGCGAAGCTGGGTGGCCGACGATGGCGCTTGCCTGCGTGGGTGGCGGATCCGTTTGCGGCTCGCTCGATTTGGCCCTTCGCGACCTGATCTGGTGGTTTGGCCCTTCGCGACCTGATCTGGTGGAGCCCGCAAAAATCGGATCAGCCTTCGCGCGACTCGGTCGGCGTCTCGCCGCGCCGCCGCCAAAGGCAGGTTCGGCGAAGCCAAAGCCGTCGCGTGCCTGGGCATCGGCGGCCTTACTCGTGCAACGGTGGTAGCCGGCCTAGGCGTGTACGATGACGGCCAGATCAAGATGGAGGCGGCAATCAATGGCATAACAGTTCGGTAATTGGTGGGCAATGGCGGTATTACCATGTTTCGACCGCGTGACGCCTGTGGGCGCCACTTTCCTTGCTGGAGGCGTCTTCTTTCATGCGAATCTTCCCGGGTGAAAACCCATATCCAGTTTTCTGGTGGGGCGATGATGCGTTTGCGGATGTCATTTTCTCGTTGAAGACGTCGCTTTTGGAAGATTCCTTGGGTTGTCAGCTTTGGTGCCGGCAACGAGATGGTGACCCCTTTGCATATACACCAGGTGCTTCGTGCTGTTGCCAGAATACAACATCTGTCTTCAAGGTGGTCGGTGTCCAACGATCTTTCAGTACCTTTGTTAGGTCTGACAGACGTGTGTGGCGGTATTGTCTCGACGTTGGTGGTCATACTCTTGTGGAGTTGACATCACGGAGCAAGTCATTTGTCGCATAGAACTACTAGAGTTCCTTGTTGGGATATTTTTTCCCTCCGTCAGTTTTTTTATTTTAGTTTTCTCTGTCGTAATAATTTGGCCTGATGCATTCTCGAAAGAGGATGACTGAAGCCGGAAATACAATTTCCATTATAAAAAAAAAGCAAAACAGTCGAGTTTAGCAGGCTGATTAACGATGACTATCTAACAGAACCTCTCTATATCTGTCTCTGCCTCACCTTCTCCCTCCCTCTCCCTCTTTGTATGTGTGTGAGAGACAAGACATGAGGTCGGTAACGTGTGACTGACTGAGTGAGATCATGCGGTTAGTAACTGGTGAAGAACCAAAACAGAGCAAGTGACTCTGTTTCTTACAGATATGCATATACATACAAACAAACAAATACAGTGTTTTATACGGAAACTACCGTACCGTCTGTTGTACGCAAAAAAAAGCATCTCACCAAGTGGGAAATCCATCCATGAATCCGGTGGGAAAAAAGGGGAATTGCTAGACTTTGACTCGATGGATCAGCATCTTAGTGATAATTTAATAAATAAATAAATAAATAAATAAATAAATAAATAAAAGAGATGTACTACTAGTACTGTACTTCTAGGATGCTCCTCCAGCCATGGAACGTCGTCGTCGTCCATGGAGGAGGACGCAAGCAGAGCAGGTATGATATGGACGATGGAATGGACGGAAGGTGGAACAATCATCAGGTAGTATGTATATACCTTGGGCGGAGGAGGGCCTGGTTGGTGTGGGAGTAGGCGAGGTGGCCGAGGTCGCCGAGCTGCACGGACACCGCCGGCTCGGAGGCCACCAGGAAGCGGCCGACGAGCTCGGACGCCCGGGTCTTGGGCGACGGCGTGCGGCTGCCCGCCGCCACCAGCTCCGCCGGCACCTCCACCACGCCGCCGCTGAACACCGCCAACATCCTCGCTAGCTGACACCTACTTAATTCCTAGTAATAATCCTACTCTTAATCCTACACCCCCCACAAGCAGACGACGAAGTTGCTGGTGGATCAAGGTAGCATAAGAATAGCCTTCTTCCACACCCCTCGGGTGAGTGAATGAATGGAGCGACGGAAGGGGAGGGCGGGGGCGGTTTATATAAGCCAAAGGGCGGGGGCGGTGCGGGTAATGACGTGACGTGGACCCCAGCTGGCATCCTGCGATGCTAATCTTTCCTATCCGGCTCGGCTCGCTTTTGGCACCTTGGTCTGAGATGGGAGAAGACGACGCAGGAAGGAGGTAAAGTTTTTTATATCCTTGTGAGCACATGCCCTGCCCATCCATGTCGTTGGATTCGCTTTGAGAAGTATACGTACACATATCTCAATATGAATCTGCTCTGAGATATGTGTGCGTACATTTCTCAATACGAATCCAACGATGTGGGACGTGAGGGCACGTGCCCTTGAGGAGAAAAAAAACCGTGTTCAAGGGGTCTGTGACCCTGGAGCGTGGGTCCAAGCAGCCAGCCATGGTGGGCGACACAGTACGCGCGACGTGAGCCGGTGAGACGATCGAGGACTACTAGGCTGAGGATGCGCGCGGGGAGGAGGGGTGGGCCCAAGCGCAGCCGCGGCCACGCATGCTCGACCACGACCACGACCGCCGTGGTCTCTTCCGGCAGATATTGCCGGCCGGCCGGCCAGCCGGCGAGAGCACACCGTGGCCGTGGATTGCCACATCATTCACGATTTCACGCACTGCGTACTCATACGCAGGTTGAGGATAATATCAAATACATATGGGCCTGGTCTTGCCTTTTGCTACTGCTGAATATACCAGCCGTGTCACCACTACTCCTGTGAGACAACACAAAACAGGGGAATCCTGTAAACGAATAGACAATTATGCTGGAACGAGATAGCCCTCTAGGCTCCCGGTGCTTTCATTATATAGGGATACAACAAGAGTTTACACGTGTTACAATAGGATTGTTTCCATAACAATCCGATTACATACATGGGAAGAGATCTCCATGTTTACAACATCAAGCCGTATCTAACTCATATTCTAACATCCTCCCTCAATCTCAGCCACTAACAAGGTTGAGATTGAATCTGAACTCTTTTAACTTGGCTGCTGAAATTGGTTTAGTAAAACCATCCGCTACTTGATCATTAGTGCTAACAAACCAAATGTCAAGCTGTTTCTGAGCAACTCTCTCTCGAACAAAGTGAAAATCAATCTCTATATGTTTCGTTCTTGCATGAAACACAGGATTGGCAGATAAATACTTGGCACCAATATTATCACACCAAAGTCGAGCAACAGGAGAGTGAGGAACACCAATTTCTGTTAGCAGCCGCTGTATCCATATCATCTCTGCAGTAGCATTAGCCAATGACTTATACTCCGCCTCAGTGCTAGAGCGCGAAACTGTGGGTTGCTTTCTGGCACTCCAAGACACAAGATTAGGCCCAAAGAAAACAGCAAACCCTCCAGTCGATCGTTTGTCATCAACACAACCGGCCCAATCGGCATCAGAGAACGCACTAACCAATGTAGACTGAGAGCTTCTCAACTTCAACCCCGTAGTTAAAGTACCTTTAACATACCGAAGAATTCGTTTTACTGCACTCCAGTGAAGAATTGTAGGCTTATGAAGAAACTGACAGACTTTATTCACAGCAAAAGAAATATCGGGTCTGGTAAGTGTTAAATATTGCAATGCCCCAACAATGCTGCGATACTTAGTAGAATCCTCTTCACCCAGACTAGCCCCTTCGGCAATGCTTAGTTTCTCAGTAACCGAAATAGGAGTATCAACTGTCTTACAAGTCCACATATTGGCACGCTTAATAACATCAGTAGCATACCTTTGCAGAGAGAGAACCAGACAATCAGGGCTGCGGTTGACTTCAATCCCGAGAAAATAATGCAAATCGCCAAGATCTTTCAAGGCAAACTCAGACTCAAGATCACGCAAAAGAGCCTTTGTGGCATCAAGAGAGGAGCTAGCCACAATAATGTCGTCGACATAGACAAGAACAAACATAATGACTGAACCTTTCTGATAGAAGAACAAAGATGAATCACCTTTGGATGTTTTGAAGCCAAGTCGAAGGAGTTTTCCACAAAGCCGAGCATACCAAGCTCGAGGTGCCTGTTTAAGACCATAGAGAGCCTTATCCAGACGACAAACATAATGAGGATGCTGTGGATCTTCATAGCCAGGGGGTTGGCGCATATAGACTTCCTCCTCAAGTACCCCATGGAGAAAGGCATTCTGAACATCAAGTTGTCGTAACGACCATCCATTTGAGACTGCAATCGAAAGAATGAGGCGAATTGTAGCAGCTTTAACCACAGGGCTGAAGGTGTCCTCATAGTCGATGCCATAGCGTTGCTTATATCCCTTAGCAACAAGACGAGCTTTATATCTATCAATGGTGCCATCAGCACGTCGTTTAACCTTGTAGACCCATTTACTGCCAATGATGTTCTTGCCACGAGGAGGAGGAACAAGATGCCAAGTTTGATTCTTGATCAATGCAAAGTACTCATTGTCCATGGCCGCAACCCACCGAGAATCACCAAGTGCGGCCTTGACAGTAGCAGGTTCAGCTGCATCAACAGTGCTGAGAAGACCCCACCGGATTGTTCCATCAGTATATTGCTTAGGCTTCACAATCCCTCGCTAAAGACGGGTGCTATGCCGGTGTGGAGGATCGGGAACCGTAGGCACATCCATAGGTGAAGCAGGCGCAGAAGATCCGGGAGATAGATCCCCTGGTGGTGGCGTGGGCGATCCCGGAGCGACGGCTTCGGGTTCGGGATCTACTGCGGCGTGTGGAGAAGCAGGCGCGACTGCGTCGTCTTGCGTTGGTGGAGTCGAGCCAGGCGCGGATGCAGAAGATCCGGCGCCCTCGGTCGGGGCGGCCGTAGCTGACACGGGGTCGGTGTCCGACGCGGACGAAGCGGGATCAGGTGCCGATCCCAGAGAAGATCCTGCCGCCATCTCAGTACGAGGAGCAGGCGGATCAACGCCGAGACCCGTGCCGCTGTTGTCGTGTAGCGCCAGGCCGGGAGAAGACATGAAATATGGCCTGTTTTGCACCGTTTCTTCACCGTTTTGCGCCGTCTTTGATCCTAAAGAGAACGGAGCACAAGAAGGACTCAAGGCAACATTAGCAGGGTCAGTATTAATCAAGCACTGATCATGTACAATAGCATCCCCAAAATCATGAGATGGATTTTTTAAAATATCAGGAAGAAGATCAATGTCTGCACGAAGACGGGCACCAACATTTGGATGTAATTGTGCAAAGGGATAAACAGATTCATCAAAGACAACATCACGAGACACATAAATGCGCCCTGTTTTGGGATCTAGACACTTAAACCCTTTATGAAGATTGTTGTACCCAAGAAAAACACATCGCAGAGATCTGAACTGAAGTTTGTTTGTGTTGTAAGGTCTGAGGTTAGGCCAAACAGCACACCCAAAGGTGCGAAGATATGAATAATCTGGAGAAACTCCTAAGAGCCGATCATGAGGCGTGTCATCGGAAAGAACTCTAGAGGGGAGTCGATTTATAAGAAAGACTGATGTCAAAAATGCTTGATCCCAATACTTAAGAGGCATAGATGCATGAGCTAAGAGAGAAAGGCCGACTTCAACTATGTGACGATGTTTTCGTTCAGCGGATCCATTCTGTTGATGAGCATGTGGATAGGAGACATGATGAGAAATACCAAGATGCATAAAAAATGAATTTAACGACTGGTACTCCCCTCCCCAATCAGATTGAACAGCTAGAATTTTATGATTGAATTGTCGTTCAACCATATTCTGAAAATCACGAAAGCACTGGAACACCTCAGATTTATGCTTGAGTAAATAGATCCACGTGAATTTGCTAAAATCGTCAATAAAACTCACATAGTAAGAGTACCGGCCTACAGAAGTTGGAGCCGGTCCCCAGACATCACTAAAAATAAGCTCAAAAGGTTTTGATGACACACTATTTGACTTAGGATAAGGTAACTGATGGCTCTTGCCCATCTGACACGCATCACAAACCACACTTTTACTAGACTCTTTAGAGAACAAAAGATTATGGCGACTAAGAACTTTCTGGATGACAGGTGACGACGCATGACCTAGACGATTATGCCATAAAGATGTAGAAGGCTTAAGGACACCAAGGACTTGTTTGGCCGGAGCAGGCCGACGTGGATGAGGCTTCAAAGGGTAAAGGCCTCCTTCACATCTACCTTCGAGGAGTGTCTTCTTCGTCACCTGTTCCTTAAGAGAAAAATGTTGTGGATGAAGTTCAAGATAAGCATGATTATCTTTGACAAGACGATGTGCAGAGACAAGGCTTTTTGTGGCATGAGGCACATGAAGAATATTGTTTAGATGAACATCACGAATTGGGGATATTAAAGTACTATGACCAATGTGATTAATTTTCATACCTGCCCCGTTTGCTGTGAGAACTTGTTCTCCACCACGATATTTGTCACGGAAGGAGAGCTTCTCCAAGTCACCAGTTATGTGGTCAGTGGCGCCTGAATCAACGTACCAATTTGTATCTACCCCATAGGACGAGGTGCTAGCCGATGAAGCGCTCTTCTGTGGAGGACCGGTGAAGTTGGGATCGAATCGCTTGAAGCAGCGTACCACGGGATGCCCTTCCTTGCCACAGAGTTGACAGATGACACCAGCTTGAAAGTTGCGGCCACCGCCACCTCCACCTTGAGCACCATTGCCACGGCCACCACCATTGCCGCGGCCACCACCACCGCCGCGACGAAAACCGCCACGACCACCATTAGTGCGCCCATCATTGCGAGCGCGGTTGTAGTTGGAGGAATTCCCTCCATGACCGCCCTTGGCAGCCAAATTAGCAGACAATTGAGACCCTCCACCATGGATCTCTCTGCGTTGCTCAAAAGCAACAAGCTGAGCGTAGAGGTCATTGACTAAAATCGGCTCCACCCGAGACGCCACGGCTGAGATGACAGACTCAAACTCGTCGCCGAGGCCGGTGATGATGAAGGTAACAAGCTCTTCATCTTCTAACTTGCGACCCGCCGAGGCCATATCATCGGTGAGCCCTTTCATCTTCACAAAGAATTCAGCCACCGACGATGATCCCTTGGTCGTCGTGGCTAGCGCAATGCGCGTAGACATAATGCGCGCTCTGGACTGAGACGCATGAAGCTCTTGTATGGCCTTCCATAGATCTTTGGCAGAGGTTTTAGTAGCAACCTGGCCAAAGACCTCCTTTGAGAGCGAGGAGAAAAGATAGCTCAGCATAATCTGATCTTCAGCAATCCACTTCTCATAAGCTGGATTGGGTGATGGATCTGTCTTCTTGCCATCTGCTGCAGCAACAGGATCCAAGAACTCCGCCGGTGCAGCAGCGGTGTCGAGGATGTATCCACCAAGACGCGCCCCCTTGAGGGCCGAAGAAACCGTGGCGTACCACATGTTGTAATTGCCCCGAGTAAGCTTCTCGGAGACAACCGGAAGGAGCCCGAAGGCGAGCGGCGCGGATGCAGAGGACGAGGATTTCCCCATGGAAGCAGGAGGAGCAGCGCGCGAGTTGGTCGTAGGCTAACCTAGATTGGATCGGGTTATGCCGGTAGGCGGACCAGGCGTGATACCATATAAATGAATAGACAATTATGCTGAAACGAGATAGCCCTCTAGGCTCCCGGTGCTTTCATTATATAGGGATACAACAAGAGTTTACATGTGTTACAATAGGATTGTTTCTATAACAATCCAATTACATACATGGAAAGAGATCTCCATATTTACAACATCAGGCCGTATCTGACTCATATTCTAACAAATCCATCCCACGCCACACAACACGCGCTGATCCACTCACGGGTTTGTTCCGTGCGTGGTGGACGGAATCGATGCGCCACTCTTTCATGAACAGTGACTGACGCTGCACTCCAGGTTGCTCCAGTCCACTTGACAGTAGACACGCACCAACACGGAACACACACCCCGGCCCTTTCGAATTTCCTGTCATGTATCGCCCATACATACATTGTCATATAGTATATCCTAATGTAGGAGTAATAATGCAATAATGCTGGTGTGCCCATAAAAAACGACCTCCATTAATAAGCGTACGTGAAGCGGAGGTGTCGTGTATATGTCTCGATCCACGGCTGGTTGGCCGCACGTAACCACTGGCTACCGAAATTCTCCTCATCACATCCTCTAGCTCAAAGGGATCGGATCAAGATTCACCTCCTCGACCACCAGCTTGTTTTTGGTAGGCTCAACAACAAGCTAAGCAAAATGGAAAAGGAAACTGTCCCAATGATTTTCAGCAGCCGGTAGAAATCATCTCCCAGCGGATAGAATCTACCATATACTATTATTAGATCAACAGATTGGATCTGGAGGTTAGTAATATCCGGTGGTTGTTGAATGTTACGTTGATGAGATGGACATGTCATGGGAGCTTACTCCGCCGAGCAGTGATGCTAATGACGTGACATGGACCCCAGCTGTCATCCAGCTCTGCTTTTGGCACCTTGGCTTTTCGCTTGTTGTATCAGCCGGTCAAAAACGATCCAGCCAACAGGGGACGGACTTGACGTGATGTGGCAGTGCCGGTGCTTGCAGGTAATAGCCTAGGATCAAGCGTGTGTTACCATCTAACCCCATACGGGCCGTGGTCTCGTGCACGTACGTACGCATTTGACACGGAAAGATCAGAGCTTGCGGCGAGTTTTTTTTTCCCCTGTTCTGTATCTGATCTCTCAGTTTTTTTTTCTCTGAAGAAAGAAAGAAACAAAACAAACAAAGAGAGGTTTTCTGGCAATTTCTGCTGATGCTGTATCTGGACTGCATGCCGGGGCATTGGGCATCATCATCAGCGAGCAATGGCGCGATGGGGACCAGACCATGGATCGAGGCATCAGGTGACGGACGAGGAACGAACGCGATGGAGGAGAGGAGACCAAACAGGGGAAGGAAAGGAGGTTGAGCGTGGGTCCAAGCATTGGCGGATTCGCGGGGGGCTGCAGCCCCCCGGTGGCCAAAAAAACAGGTAAGATGTCTTCATTTTTATCTATAATTAGTATATAGTTAATGTAATTTTTATGTTCTTTGTCTATTATTAGTATATAATTAGTACTCTCTATGTTTTAAATTATAGTTCACTTTGACTTTTTAGGTGCATATATTTTGCTATTTAACTAGATAAATAATATGTCTAGATACATAGCAAAATACATACATCAAAAAAATAAAAATGAACTGCAATTTGGAACGAAGGAAGTATAATTTTTATGTTTTTGTCTACTATTAGCATATAGTTAGTATAATTTTTCGTCTTATAACATTGTTTAGCCCCTGGTCGGTTTCTGGATCCGCCGCTGGGTCCAAGCACGCATGGGTCACGCGTGGTACTCCTACGCGACTTGAGCCCGTGGCCGTGGACAACGACGAGGCTGGTGCGCGCGGGCGCGCGGACACGGTCGCTTGCGAGGGAGAGCTGAGGGACACGTCTCCTTTTTCGTTTGCACGCGCGGGGGGCAGCCGGCCCCAGGGGCCTCGGGCCGGCGGCCGCAGCCACAAGACCATGACCACGACCGGCAGATATTGCCGGCGAGCACACCGTGGCCGTGAGCTCCCGTGGCCATGGATCACGCACTACGTATTTTCTCGAAAAACAGCCAGGGAAGGAGATGTACGCAGGGAGATGATAATATCAAACATGGTCCGGTTTTGCTTTTCTGCTACCACTAAAATATATACCAGTCGTGTCACCCTATTCATACTCGTGTGGGCTGTGGGACAAGAGAAAACAGGCAATGGGGGAATCCCACACCACACGTACGCGCGCTGATTCACGGGTTCCGTCACTTCCGTGGGGGACGGAATCGATCCGCATCCGCCACTGTTTCAGCAACAACAGTGACTGACGCTGCACTCCGGGGTGCTCCACTCCACTAGACACGCAATGCACCAACGCACACACGCGCGCTCGTTTCCATTTCCCCTCATGTATTTGACACGGAAAGCTCAGAGGTTTCGGTCGGCAGGGTCTCTCATCGTTCAGGTTTTCTGGAGAAAGGAAGAAACAAACGAACAAAGAAAGAAGAGAGGTTTTCTGCTGATGTTGTATCGATCTGGACGGCCTCACGGAGCATAGGCCATCATCATCAGCGCGCATTGGTGCGATTCACAATCACAAAAGATCCTGGTACATAGGTACAAGGAATACGGTACGTGAGACGTGATATGTTTTTTTAGAGAGGATTTTTCACTGTTGAAACGAAAATGTTCCATGTTCGCAGGACGGGAACGTACGTTCTTGGAACACGGAACGTGGCAACGTACCACGTTCCGGGTAACTATGGTGCGATTGGGGACCTCCAACCAAACCATAGGATCGAGGCAACAGGTAACGGATGAGGGATTACTGAAGGGTCTGGGGACTCTGGAGCGTGGGTCTAAGCACGCATGGGTCACACGTACGCGACGACGTCAGTGTCTCAGAGATGAGGCCCGACTCCTGAGGACGAGGCTGATGATGCGCGCGGCGCGGACGGTTGCCTGCGACTCGCGATGTGAGGGACACGTCTCACGCGGGCGGGGGCCCAACCGCAGCCGCGGCCAAGAGACCACGACTGCGACCACGACCACGACGGCCGGCCGGGATCGATCGACGTCGGCCTCATCCGGCAGATATTGCCGGCGAGCACAGCACACCGTGTGGCCGTGGCAGCCTCACTACACTTCTCTCGAAAAGTCGGAAAAGATGAGAATCCCACACCACGCGCTGATTCACTCACGGGTTCCGTGCGTGGTGGAGGGAATCGATCCGCCACTCTTTCAGCAACAACAGTGACTGACGCTGCACTCCAGGCTCCTCCAGTCCACACGACACACAGACGCTCCTTTCCAGTTTACCCTAAAAAACGATCTCCGCTAATAAGATAATGCATAATATAATGGTGTGTGCCATAGAAAAAAAAAACGACCTCCACTAATAAGCGTACGTGATGAAGTGGACGTGTCATGCAGTGTCTCCATCCCCGGACCGTTGGCTGCACGTAACCACTGGCCACCAAAATTCTCTTCATCACGGCCTCTAGCTTGTTTTTCCTAGGATGCACAACATGCTAAGCAAAATTTCCCAGCAGATCAGATAGAATCATAGAAGGTCACTGTTAGCTGCAATTAATGACTTCCATCGTCGTCGTACAAGTCTGCCCCAATGATTCTCAGCAGCCGATAAAATTGCTAGCGGATCGGGTAGAATCTATAGCAGTAGATCAGATTGCATTTGGCTTGGGAGGTTAATTACTCAGGTGGCTGTTGAATGTTACGTTGATGTTGGACATGTCATGGGAGCTTACTCCGCCGAGTAGTGGAAAGGAAACGCAATGAATTCAGAAAACTGCAGCCTGCCTCAAAAAACAGATCACATCGAGCTGCACAGAACATTTTTCATGGTGCCAAACGCATGGATGTGACACGTACAGTAGAAGGGTCCAGTACTACAGTTCAAGGGCCCCCTCCTCTCCTTCCTGCAGTATATGTACAGTACTCTTGAGAACTGCCCCATTTATCTGCATATATATTTCTCTCTTGGAAAAAAATAGCAAATACTCAAGCAAAGGCTAGAACACGGATGTAGACATATTCATCCACGACAATTCGGACGTATGTATAGCACGAACTATTTTTTTACCAAGTATTCACACCAAATTGAACGTACAGTTCCAAAGTGTTTATCTCTCCATTTATGTTCAGGCTATCGCTATCGCTGCCAGATCATGTTCACATATATGTAGTGTGTAAGCAGGGTCTATCTAGTTAACACGCGTGTGTTTTAGGAGGAAGAAGCACACGCGTGTTTTCAGAACCAAAACACACGGATTTGGAGGAAAAAGACCGTGTGTTTTTTTTCCATGGTAGTACACGAATTTGCCCAGGCTAGCAAACAGGCAAATCCCACCGTACAAAAGCAAAAAGCGTGTGTTTTTTACAAAAGAAGCACATGAATTACATGGTACTAGACAATCCGTGTGTTCCACGAGAAAATAACACATGAATCTAGTTGTACTTGTACTTGTCTTGTATTTGTACAGGTATTTTGTTGTATTTGTACTTGTATTTTTTAAAAAAAACAAGGCCAAAAAACAAAACAGGTCTGTCCTAGTTGTACTTGTACCCCTGTTACAGTCCACAAATCTGATCCAGCAAAACAAATGCCTACCCTACATAAGACCTACTAGTACTTTGCAAAGAAGCAAATACACAAACCGATTGCCCAGATCTGCTCCTAAGGAGGAGCTCTGCTCTCCTCACGCAGAGAAGGGCAAAAGGGGGAAAATCCCCAGATCAGAGCAGTGTAAAAGAGGGAAAATTACAAGATCCAAGCAGGCATGACTCACCTCAAGAACTTCCAAGATCTATACACCCCATATCCAACCCATCCTTGTGTTAGATCTCATATTTCTTGATCGCAAACAATCTGCAGAAACAAATTTACCTTATTAGTTTGTAAATCAACGTATAGAGAGTACAAAAACCTCATTGGATTTCATTTTACCACAACCTGCTCTAGGTATATCTACTATAGGACTACTGGAAGAAGAATTTATAGTAAAAAGTAGTAAATTAGTCCTAGAGAACCTCCAGGAAAAAAACATATCGTGCTAATGAGGCTGTGTAAAACACAAGCAGAGCCTGCTAGTTCTGATTTGTGCTAAAAAACCAATGTGCCCATGATTTAACATGTGTTTCATCTTGGTCACTAAATGTCAAAGATAGCATTTCATCACAAGTGTTAAGCCTTTAGATCGGAAACTAGTCTAGAGTACTGATTAGCTAAAGTGTTTTTGCCGAACCTGAACCAAACATCTAGTTCATTATCACAGCGTCCAAAAGACAGTCCAAAAAGTGTCAGTGTACAAGAGACGGTCCAAAAGTGCTTACCTCTACCAAACACCTAGCCACAGGCATACTTGAGTTAGAATGCAATGGAACCCACCTGCTAAGACAAAACAGAACATGACCAAAATCACAATCATGGTAGCACAAAACCCCCAACCACCACAACAGCAACCACAAAAGAGAGTCCAAAAGTGGTTACCTCCCTCTTAGCATGCAACCACAATGTGGCATCAATCGACCAACGGAGATTGGACAAACACAGATCGGTCCCCAACCAGTGACCATCCCTCATAGAGAAAAAAATACAAGTGTGTTAGCACAAACCACATTGCCACTTAGATTCAGTAGTGTAGAAACCACATTGCTCAAGCAACAAGGCTACTGAAGAAAAGTAGCACTTTGCTTGCATTTACCTTCTTCATGTACAACTCAACCACATTGGGCAGATCAGTGCATGGTTTGTAGTTGACAAAGAAGGTTCCCTTTAGGGTCCTCTCATTGAGCAAGTTAATTGGGTCCATAAGCCTAGAAGACATGTGAGATTAGGGACCATAAGTTATCAGAATACAAAATTGAAGAATACAAAACTGAAGTTTCAGTAGGATAATGTTTATACTTGAGAATGGGACATAACCTGAAATTTTCTTTGAATTGTGCCTACAAATAGGTGAGTGGCACACTATGCCCAACCCGGCCACATAATAAACATTGTCATCCATCCACAAATCACAAAGCTTGGTGACTTAGACAATGATAAACCTGTTAGTAATCCATCTTCAATTTTCAGTGATGATATACCTTAACGACGACCAGGTTGCTTACCTTGCTGCTGCATGCATTCCGCAAAGTAAACACAATTGCTGAGCGCAAACAACGAAGGCTCCATGAGTTCCTACTGCTGCTATTTGAAAACCAAGGAAGGATATAAGTTAATTGCTTACTGCTGCTACTAAACTAACTCTCTCATCAAAGAGTGGGTGGGCGGGTGGGGAAGAAGAGTAGATAGTGTTCTAGGTCCAGGCAATGGCAAAACTCACAAATAACAAAAAAAACAAGGACAAATGGTTCAGCACATATTGCATAAACTCAAAACTACAATTGCATTTCTAGAGACATGCAATTTACATGGACTCGCCACCTCATCTGGTTCCAGTAGGATCACCACCTTGAACAATGAAATCCTAAGCAGACACGAAGAACAGCATGCACTCTGACAAAAGACAATAAACAATTGCATAAGACTAGCACAATTATAATTACAATTAACAATTTTTTTATAGAAAAACAATTGATAAATTTTAGAAATGAGACTAGCACAATGACAATAACAAATACAATTGACAATTTTTTCTACAGAAAGACAATTGACAAAATTTACAAATGAGACTAGCACAATTACAATTACAATTGATAATTATTTTCTATGGAAAGACAATTGACAAATTTTTCAAAACTAGACTAGCACAATTAAAATTACAGTTGACAATTCTTTTCTATGGAAAGATAATTGACAAAATTTTCAAATGAGACTAGCATAATTACAATTGACAATTCTATTATATGGGAAGACAATTGACAAAATTTCCAAATGAGACTAGCACAATTACAATTACCAGTGTGAGGCCGCCAAAACAATTTGGTCAAAAAGCAGAACAATAAAGCCATATTTAACCTCATTGTCATATTAAGTTTGCACAATATAAAACTAGGACAGAACAAGCATTTCAATACAATAGCAGGTTCGGTTCCACTTCCACAACCATTCAAAGTTATAACTAAACCATAATGCTTGCACTACTAACAGACAAACAGTGGATTGTTTACGTAACAAGCAAGGAATGTGAAACTTAAGGAACAAATTATTCACAACAAATTATCTCATTCAGCAAATTAAACTCAATGCTCACTATCAGTCAGATTTACGTAACTAATTCATGGTTTTAAACAAATGCTTTATAATTGCAACAGACATGTGTCAGATGGAGGTGAAATAATAGTGCCTATGGACTAATGAAACCCATTGCCATAGTCAAACAACAGGACTCAAAGAGTGTCGAATTCAGATGACATAGCCAATCTACAACTACCAGAGAGGTCAAGCAAAAATGCTCTGGCGGATGCAAACTGCTTATAAAAGATCGGATATTGCACATGAAAAACACCATGATTGCAGCAATTTAAGTGTGCAATTTACAACTTATAAATGTGCAATCAAGAAATAGATACTAACCACTAAGATACAAATTAGGAGCTATAGTTTCGAACAAAGGATAGCCTTTTCATTTATAGGGAATCGCTTTGGGGACTGAAACTTGCAAATCAGGACAAGAAACGGTTATAATATTCTTCACAGAACCTAAGTTCAGGTTGTCATTGGACTGAATACAAGTAGAAAAAATGGAAAATTATAAATACTTTGAATCATAGCAATAATCATTTCAAAAGCAAGGAGACATAATCATGAAACTCAGGTTATTCTATTTTAGATTATTTCATTTCAGAAAATCAATTAGTTACATAAGGCCAAAAAAAGATTACAAGATTTCTAGATACTATAATGTTGGACAAAGCTTCATTCATACACATTCCTAACTATTATCCCCGTACATACATAATTCATATATAACACTGCAGCCTAGAAATTTATGGTTTTAATTCATACATAACACTGCAGCCTAGAAATTTATGGTTTTTCTCTATGAGGCTTTTTAAGATGGAAAATCATGAAACTGACCATGTAATTCAGACTGTGTAGTTCAGAAACTTAGTACTACATTATCAAAATCCTAGCCAGACCATGTGAAAACAAAGCTAACTAATGCCAAGTTGTACTAAATTGCCTACGTATCAAAATATTTCGATGCAATGAAAGCTTTAACTTTTCAAAAAAAAGTGCTGATGAGATGTTGCTTGAAGCACAAAAAGGTACAGCCCGAGAACTAATCATTAAAAGGGGCTGCACTCCACTGCACCCGGGGTAAGCAACAGACAGATGGAAGGGGAACCACTAACCTCAACAGCCATGCTAAGCACACCAATTCCACATGAACATGTAATCCAAAACTGCCAGTATTTGCTGCAAGCAAATTAGGAATCAAATTACAGGAAACACAACTATAGAATTCCAAAAAAACAAATTGCACATTTGAAATAGTGAAACCAGTATTTCTTGGTAATGCAATTTCCACATATTTCACAAGCAATTTTTAATGTTGCAACCAAGGGGATAAGAACAGCCCACACACACTCCAATCAGATGCAAGCAGGAGCTGTAAAATCTGAATTTGGCAAATTATCTTTAGCACAAGTATAATAGCACATTAACATAACCTGATCCACGCTAGTCAGTTAACAAAGAGCTTTTAGAATAGTAGCCAGTACAGCACACTTATAATGAACATTAGCACAAATCTACAAATACTAGATTCAGTAGCAAGAATAATCAGATAGATTGAGAATTTCCTTGCGCTCAACTCATCTAGATCACTCGAAGCATCGAACACCTTACTCAAAGTCTTTAGCAAGCATCATTGGCATGAGGAATTCAGTGCGAAGATAAATTATTTGGATGTGATTATGAAAGAGAAAAAGGCCTACCCCGAAGTAAATCATCACAAGAATGAAAGTCCACCTGACACAACAGATAGTTCACACAACTATTAGAAGAAGCTGGAAGGAGGGATAAGTTCTATTTTCATGATAAAACTTACATGTAGAAACACTTGAATAGCAACAAGATCTTTTAGAAAAATTCGGTGCTACAAATCACTAAGAGTGACCCTAGGAGCACAGAAAGCTACCCCAAAACAGAACATGGCAAAAAGGAAAAGGATAATTACATGCTCTAAGTTAACTAAAAATAGTGACAAAAATATTCATAAAGACCTTATATTGCACATGTTACATACCATAATTGCACTAGACAAAGTGTGCAATTTACTATTAATAAATGTGCAATAAAGAAAATGGTGCTTCTGCATAAAAGAATAGAATAAATAACAGTTCAGACATTTCCAACATGCAGGTTGCACACACATATAAACAGAGAAAAGTCCAATATATTATCACAAATACACAAATACAGAAAGGTCAAGCATAAAATGGTGCATGGAATTTAAGAAGTCTTATCTTAATCAAACAAACTGCAGGACAATTTTTCCAACATGCAGGTTGCACAAACATATGCAGATCTGTGTATATATATTATTTCTTTATTTTCAGGTTCTAGAATACCCAATGCTTGGAACCTAATGCACTGCTACTAGTATATTTTTCCTAGAAACAATGTGCAGTGTCATTCTCAAGCTAACTAACAGCACATTAGAGTCAAAGACCCTTTAGTATCAAAAGTAGCAATGACAAAACCCAAGCTACTTCAGTTCTTGCACCAAAAATCATGATAATGATGACCTCATTGCTACCTGCAGCCCGTCAAAGTACAAAAGGAAAAAAACAAGCTCTAACTAATTGCAAGCTGGCAAATTAAATCTCACATGTACATAGACAAAACACTCTTGAATCAGACATCTCTTGCATGATGAGCCACAGACCAAGACTAAACAAATCTGACTATCTCAGACATATAGGTCTGCACAATGAAATGGTGAATTACTGCCATATTAAGTTTGTACAATATAAAACTAGGATAGAACAAGCATTTCAATCAAATAGCAAGCTCTGTTCCACTTCCACAACCATTCAAATTTATAATTGAACCATAATGCTTGCACTACTGGCTGACAAACATCGGATTCCTTGATCAAGCGAGGAATGGGAGAATTAATAAACAAATTATTCCTAACAAATTAGCCCATTACAACAACAACATAACCTTTTGTCCCAAGCAAGTTGGGGTAGGCTAAGAGAGTTAGATTTACGTAATTAATTAGCCCATTCAGCAAATTAAACTCAATATTCACTAGCAGTCATATTTACGTAACTAATTCATGGTCTCAGATGGAGATGGAATAATAGTGACTAAGAGAGTCCACATTAAGAGAATAAAGCTCTTCCACCTATTCCACGAACATCCCTGCGTATTACCCAAAAGCAAAACACAACGTTTTTAGTTCAGCGTATTCAGGCACACCCGCCACCTGGCACCAAAGGCCTTACATCGAACTCAACTGGAAAGAAGTCTACTACAGACTCAACAGCATTACTACTACTCAAGTGACTACTATGAGGGGCAACATGGCCAAACGGAGCAAAGAGATCAGGTTCAGAGATCACGCCCTCCGGCCGACCCAAATCCCTATTAAATAAATGTCTTGGTCTTAAATCTTTTGTATGAATAATTTGACAAAAAATGTTGATCACAGATTTATAGAAGCACCTATTTTATACATATTATGATAATTGAAGTACCAGCACTACCAACGTCGAGAATAAAAGCATGACCTCACACATAGTTAGTTAGCTGACATGTTGTCGTGTGACTAGAGGCCACATGCTGAAAGAATGCAAGTGAAAAAGCAAGTGTAGAACAAAATCTTACTCAAGGCCTCTCATTTGAATTTGAGTTCACAGTTGCATAAAGGTAAAAAGAAGTAACTATTGACAACAAATTATCATTTATTCTTCTTTAAACTAAAGTGCAAGTCTTCATAATCTTGTTAACATACAAGTTTACAATCAGCTATGTGCCATATATTAATTATGCTTATCCTACAATAATATATTATGGCAGTAAAGCAGTTCCTAAAGTGAGAGTTCCAGGTTGCTGTCAGTTTCACAGCATGAGCACGAAACAAATCTTCAGAACGAATAGTGTACACTAGTGAATGAACGGGTTTGACTGCATACTGCCATTGCAGATACAATAATATTTCAAAGGATGAGAAAACAAACAGTTGATAGAAAACAAGCAGCAACAGAGCCCTAGAAGCTACTTGTACACCTTTCACAGAGAATTTTTGTAATAACAAATCCACACATTCAGTCAATACAACAAAAAAGGATTGCTGCCACACATGGGCATCATGCGAGATGAGCATGGGTGGGATCTGGCCTCACCGAAAATAGGACACACCAGAGACCTGGTGGCCATGCAGTACCGAGCAGCCTCTCCCACACCGCCCATGGCTAGATCAAGGCCGGGAGGCCGCCTCCGCCCCGTCGTTGGCCAGATCGAGTATGCTCTACGCTGTGGCTGAACAGATGTACAGCTGGCATCAACACCCAGGAACAGAGAGCAGCGGCGCCGTGCACAGAAAACACCCTAGCGGCTCCATCCATGGTGCCGACAGCCTCATCCATTCCTACTCCTGCTAGAAAACAACCGCGCCGGTCGGAGCCCGTACGAACGTGGCAGGCAAAGAGGAGAAATTTAATAATATATATAGGTTTTTTATTTGTACTTTTCTTTTGAGCACCGTCCGGTTGTTTCATTTGATACTACCTGTTTCAGATAATCGGACACAGTGCTAATTTATATTTACACTAAAGTTGATGTCTTTGTCTAGGTGAATGGGGTGCATAGCTTACTCCAATAGTTACCGAAAGTGATGTTTTTTTATATGTACTGACCTAGCTACAAGGCTACAACTCTCTACGAGAAATGTCAATTCACCCAAAAAATTTGGCATCATGTATTTAACTATTTAAGAGAAATTATAAAAAAACTAATATTAAAGCTTATTATACTATATTAGGAATATGATCTTCACATATACGAACTATATAGAGTGTATAAATATCTATTGATCAAACTAGTTAGGTTTAACTGCACAACTAAAAGGTTAATTTTACTGATAATGTTTTTTTTTAACTTTTCACTGTGGTCATTATTCTGGCCTCAGGTAGCTTAACATAGTCCAGGATGAAGCAAGAAACCTTACTTGTTCTGTAAATGTATTTAATTCGCAAAAAAAAAGGTTCTGTAAATGTATTTTTTTGAGCAAATTCTGTAAATGTATTTGACATCATAATATCGTCTTGCCGTTTAATCTCTCAAGTCTCTGTACTGAACAAGGGAAGAAACTGATGGGAAGATTTTTCCTATTCAGAAACCAATGGGCGCCCACAGCATTGGCTTTTGGATAAGACAATGACCCACACATTTCCGACTTTTTTTGTGTGACTCGTGGATCACTGACAGAGGGAATCTAGCCCATGTGGCCTTCTCTGAATTTTGTTTTAGATTCCCCTGATCGTGTTCTTGAAGCTTAATTTGTGGTCTAGGTGCATTGCAAAAGAATCAGGAGGGTGATCAGGAACTGTCTTCTTCAGTTGCTGGGCCCATCATTTATGTGGTTGGACTTGGCACCTTCTAGGGCGCTGTCACCACAAATTTATCCTTCATTTTTCTCCTTAATAAAATGTGGGTACAAACCCGGTCGTAAAAAAAAAATTGTTCTTCATTTAAATCTTTTTCATCAACCCATGATCGTATGAGATACTTGGACCTCGGTTGGCACAGCTCAACCTTTTTTTTTCAGAAATCAAGTGTATCTAGATATTTTAAAACAGAACAAAAAAGAGTACAAAAGACGTGTGCAACATGCATGACTTTATTTCATAAGCAGTTTAAATCCTGTGTATATATAGAACAATCAGGCGTGATCAACTAGGGATTGCTTATTGATTAATGACGGTAGCAATAATATAATATCTACTAGATTTGTACGCTTGTTTAATCCAAAGTTATATAATTTTTGAATGCTCTTGTATATATTATATTTTAAGATAGATGGAGTATAAAAATTCAGGAACTAGAATGACCATTTCACGTTTAGGTTTAGTTTCATCTGAGAACTATTAAAGTGACCATTTCACTGTCCTTAAAATCTGCATTTTGGGTTCAATTTCATCTCTCAATTATAAAAATTTAGGAACTAAAATGAAATGCATGAAGTTGATAATTTATGGATGAAATTGAGCCCAAAGTATAATGTTTGCGGACCACAAAGGTCACTTGGATAGTCCTAAGATGACACACTAAGCCTAAAAGTAAAGTTTGAGGACTGAAACAATCATTTTGAAATTTTAGGGATCAAACTAAATCTTGAACGATGGTTGAGGAACTAAAATGACTATTCTACCTACATGAAAAACATTGAAGAAAATAGTAAAAGACTTTTTATCTACCAAATAGAATGCAGTTATCAATAAACAAAATTACATAGTTTCTTTTTATGTGTATTTTCTGCATGACTGTTGTCGGTGTACGGATTCGCTGATCCTACACTTCGAGTAATGATGCTGCGTGCTCCAAACCTGGATGGTGATGCAAAGGCGACACAACGATTTATCCTGGTTCGGGCAAAGAAGGCCCTACGTCCAGCGGGGGAGGAGAGTTGTATTTCCTTGCACCTAGGTGCTTGTGTAGGGGTTACAAGCAGGCAAGAGAGGAGATATGCTCCAAGTCTCTGGTGGATGTGGTGAATTGCTTGAGATGTTGATCATAAGTGAGAACGTGTGGAGAGTTGTCCCCTTTTGTTTTTCTTATCCGTCCCCCTTCTCCCTAGCACCAGGTGCCCCTTTTATAGATATAAGGAGCACATGGAAGTACAATTTATGCAGTGTGAGGGCGCACCATCGAGAGTCTTGTGAAGTAGAGGGCGGGCGGCGCTGTCCTGGCGGGCTGGCGTAGTGTGGAGAAGGTTGTGGAAAATAGGTGGCATTGTTATTGAAGGTCGGTGCGGCGTGGAGGGGGCGTAGAGTCCTCTGGAAATAGATGAATCCCCTGCCAATCCTATGGATGCATAAGGAATTGCGCCGGCTCTGGAGAACCAGGGAGGTGTTGGCAGTCGAGGCCCCCTCGGTGCCACTGCTACGAGGCCACATAAGGCCAGGGTCATAATGAGGATTGTTGCCCATGCTGAAAAAGTAGCCTAGGCGAAGTACAGTGGCCTAGGGTGGACAAAAACACCCAGCAGGGAGGTATGGGACTTGGCAGGTCTTTTCTGATCCCCGTCAGGTGATTTAATGTGAGTTAGGAGCCTGTCTTGTCATCACTGTTCAACCACTGTAGCCTCGTGCGTATTGAATGCGCTTGTCGGCTTAGCAGAAGAGAGGGTCTCGTGTGAGGCGAAGAGGGAGCTGTCGAGGCCCCTGTTTACATGAGGAGGGCTCGTGTGAGGCGGAAACTCTCACTCGAGGGAGGCCTCGAGCGAGACAAAAAATGGATCATCGAGGCCCCTTCCTGCCGAGGAGTGGCTTGGGCTGCTTTCCGATTGTTTTGATGGGCCGTTGTTGGGCTGCCCATGTTTAGGATTAGCTCTTGGGCCCTTTGTAGGCTTTAGAGCCCATCCAGCCTCCTCCTTGTTTTTGGTTTTATCATTGTGGTTATGAATTTGAGTGGCTTGCTTTGGGTACCCTTAATTATGGTACCCGATAGTAGCCCCCGAGCCCTTGCAGGAGTGCTGAGGTTCTTATGCTAGGGTATTTTTTCTGGTGGGTGGGCGCGAGCGCACCCGCCTGGTGTAGCCCCTGAGGCCTTGGAGGAGTGGTCTACTCGTCTAAGGGCTTTTCTTTGTCGTCTAGTCATGGAAGTTTTTCGTAGTTGAGCCACTTAGCTGAGCATTCATCGAGGCATGACGTTATTCTTGCCACAAAAAAGTTGTAAGTGTGCAAAGACAACCCCAAGCCTCCATTCGATGGGTGGTCAATTATGGGTGCCTTTGTCTTTTTGTTTGCGATCCTCATGCATCCCATTTTTTTGGGAGGAGGGGTGGTAGTGTCCTGCTACCCCATTTGGGCGAGCGAGGCCACTCCCTGGTGAGCTGTTATCGGGTTAGTTCAAGTGTAGGCCCGTGCCCCGTTCGAGGGGGTCGTCTAGTGGTCATGGCGACACACTCCATTATACTCGAGGGTTTGTTCTAGCATTTCTCGGATTCTTTCGATGGGTTCCGAGGGCTTGAGGCCTCCCTCCGATGGGATTCTACTAGCAACTGCCCATTGGGTCTTGAACATAGCTTAGGCGTCAGAGGGGAGGAGCCCCCATGCTCAGCCGTGTATGGGCATGCCTGAAGCTATCCCTGACTCGGTATCCTGAGGCGTCCATTCGAACCCCTGTCGAGGCCGGACTCGATCCCCTGGAGCGTAGGGGGGCTTGGAGCCCTGTTTACTTCATCTGGAAGGCATATAGAAAGGGAATATTTCCTTTGTGCGATCATCGAGGGCGTGGCGCGCCTTTTGAGGCTGTTTTCTTGGGGAGGTGGAGAGGTGCAGCAACTGCCGTAGGCGGACGTGATGGTTCGGCAGAGATCGTGCGCACATCTTCCAAAATCCAGCAGCTGTTAGATACGCATTTAATGCGATTGATTTTGCGGTTTCCCTCTTGAAATCATTGATTCACCTTCCTGGCCTACCTATAAATAAAGAACGAGCGGCGCCTTTGTCTTCTACCTTGCCATCTATGATTGCCTCTTCTAAGTCTGTGCCGCGACCAAAACCAGAGAGAGATTCATCACAGGAGAACTCAAGGAGCGAGAGAGCAAGCGAGAGAGAGACTTCCCTTCTTTGTTGCCGCCACCATCCCCTTCAAGATCGATGGCGCCCCTCATTGCTGCTGACCCGTGGCACCGCTCCAACGTGACGGAGCGAAAGCTTCTAGAGCTCGTCGACACCAGCCTCCTCCGCCCGCGCACTAATTGTGAGTGGCCGGAGTGGATGGCGTCGCCTGTCGAAGACCGCGAGCCGAATCCACCGGAGGGCTACATCGTCAGTTTCGTCGCATTCCATGAACACGGGTTCGGCGTGCCGGCGAGCCGCTTCATGCGGGCGCTGTCGACGTACTACAGGGTGGAGCTGCAGAACTTCACCCCCAACTCCATCTCCCAAGCCATGATCTTCGCCGCGGTGTGCGAGGGATTCCTGGGGATATCTCCCCATTGGAATCTCTGGCTTCACCTCTTCAGGGCAGAGCTGTACACCGACGCGGTAGGGCGTGGTATCCATAGGGCCGTGAAGTCCGGTGGCTGCATCCTCTAAGTCCACAATGACTGGTCGCACCTCTACATCCCAGCGAAGCTCACCTCCTCCAACAGCGGGTGGCACGCGGGATGGTTCTACCTCCGTAATGATCGCGGTGAGCTTCCTTGGTACATCGGGATGGTGTGCACCGAGAGGCCAGATCGGTGGCATCACAGCGTGAACAAGGATGACCAGCACCTGCTGGATCCACTCTTGGATGCGCTGGTGAGGCTAAGGCGGTGCAATCTTACCGCCGCCAGAGTCGCCGCAGCCTTCCACAAGCGGCGCGTGCTGCCGTTGGTGAACCGGCGGTTGCGGCTGGACCAGATGTCTGAGACCTCGCCGATCGAGGGTTCGAGGATGTCGCCCTTCACCCTCGGCTTTGAGGACGTGTGGAAGAGGGTGAAGGCAATGGTGGGGAGCTCAGATTCCATCAAGGACGATCTCTTCAAGGTCCCCATGTGCCCTACCAAGGGCTACGTTTCCTTGGTAAGCTTTGAGGGTTTGTTCTTCTCAATTTTCTTTTTCTCTAAGCCTAGCCTTGTTATTGATTTCGAGGCCCCCTCAGTCATAGGGTCTTAAGGATGTCAGGGCCTCCATCCCACCCATCCCGAAGGACACGCCGCAGCGGACAATTAATCGCTTCACTGCCAAGAAACAAAAGAAGGACAAGGACTCAGAGAAGAGGAAGCGTAAGGAGAAGAACATTGCGCGCCAGGAGCTGAAACAGTGCTGCGCCAAGCAGAGGAGGCAACGTCTCCCTGAGGAGCCCTCGCCGCCCAGCACGCCGTCTGGCGAGGAGGATGACGACGAGTCTGAGTCCGACGATGAGTGTGGGCCGCGTCATGGCGTCCCCTCTCCAGACCCTCGCCCATCATCCGCCATGAAATGAGGTCAGTGAACAAAGCTTTTGCCAAGGCCCTTGCTCCGTGGGGGTCATTATCCACGGCTCGCCCTGCGGGGCAGGTTGTTGAGGACAAAGCGGTCGATGCTCCCATGCCAAAGGGGTCATCTCCTATGGGCCCCCCAAGATGCAACCGTCGATGAGGAGTCCCACCGAGACCCTCGAGCAAAGGAGGTCGACCCCCAAGCCACGTCTCGAGGTTCCAAAGGGGAGTAGTATCGGGGCTCCCCCAACTATGGTGTCTCATCCGCAGGGGTTGTTGAGACCCCCAGTTTCTTCTCAGGGGGGCCAGAAGGTGTCTGGGCGCAGGGAGCGAAAGCTCTCCATGCCCATCTCGAAGTGAGTCCCCCTGTCCCTGACTTGTTTTTGTTATTACTTTATTATATTTGTCACCGCACGAGTCTTTTTTCTAGGCGAAAGCACGAGGTGGAGGCTCCAACGCTGGCGCCGCACAAGGCACTGAAGGCAAGGGGCGAGTAGTTGGCTGGGGAGGCGGAGAGGGTCATCGTGGAGTGTGGAGCTGCTCTGACACAGGCCCAGTCAAGTAGCCAGCCTGCCCAGGGGCCTGCTCCCGAGGCAGCCGACCCATCATTGGAGTCAGCCAGACCACGCCTCCGAGGGTCGATACGACCCCAGGAGAGGAGGGTGAAGCCGTTAAGTCCATCGATGAGGCCATGGCTACGGAGCCTGAGACAGTACTGGCGAATGTCATGACCGGGGTCGATAAGTCTGAAGGATCCAAGCTGGCGGAGGTGACTCCCCCATCGTGGCACCATCCTCGGGATTATATCTTGAGGACTTGTCGATGAGGGCAGGGCTTGAGCTCGTGTCACCTCCACGCAGACATTTTAAGGGCACAATGCCCTTTGTGGAGGTCTCAGACGATGAGGGGGAGCTCCCGCGTGCTGGGGTTACGTACAGACCTAGGGAGATGTCATCTCCGGTGCCCGGACGGGAGATCGTGCCTCTTCAGACCCAACGCCGGCGTGCGTGGCCCATGACGATAGGGGAGGAGACGTGCATGTGGACAGGCCCCATCCTCCGGTGGCAAAAAGCAGCTGATCTTGAAGAGGAGCCACTTTTCTCCCTCGAGGACTCAGAGGAGGGGAGCTGTTGGGACCACGCTAAGCAGTGTCATGCCAATTCCCTCAAGATTCTGGACACCGCCAAGAAGCTGCTCGAGTGCATGCCCGAGAGTCTTGGGGTACGAATTAGTTTTTTATCGAATTTACTGTTTTCTCTTTTTTATCCCTCTCCGAAGTCTTACTTCTCTTTCCTGCAGGAGGCAATGGCAAGGTCGCACAACAAGTCTGCATTCCTTCGTCAGGATTGCGGCATCTGGGGGGCCTTGGCCAATCACAGGCATCACCTTGTGGATGCCAATGAGCACTTGTCCTCAAAGAGCGTCGAGGCCAAGGACCTACGCCTATGCTTCATTGACCTGGCCACCGTGGTGTCCTTGGAGCGAGAGAGGACCGCCCCCCTCGAGGAGAGGGTGAAGCAGCTGGAGGAGGAGCTGGCCCGGACGAGGGAAGAGTGGGACGCCACCCGGTAGAAAGCTGAGCTTAAGGCTGCTACCGCTGGAACACTCGCTCAGGAGCTCCAGCAGAAGAAGACAGATCTCGAGTAGCAGCAGACCGCCCTCGCTGAGGCCCTCAATGCTGCTTCGTCCTCCTAGTCTGAGGTCAAAGCCTTGAAGGTGGAGGCTGAAGGCAATTTTTGTCTTGGGTAGTCTTTTTCCCATGTTTTTTCTTCGTACTTACCCTTATGCGTTGGATGTTGATGTAGAGCACAAGAAGGAGCTGGCGGCAAGGATGGAGAGTGAGATCACCCTCCAGGGCTTACTCACACAGGAGATGGAAGAGCACGAAGGTCTGAGGAGGGTCGTTGACTCCACGTGTGATGCCTTGGAGGTTGATCTCGGCGATTTCCACCCGGACCGCCTCAGAGCCTTGGTCGCCCAGTCGCAGGGCCGTGTCATCGAGGCACTTCATCTTGGGGTCAAGCGTGCCTTGGCCGTCGCTTCTTCTCACTACAAGATGAACCTCAACTTGGTGAGCGATGGCTACGTAGTCCCCCAGGAGCACAAGAATCTTCCCGAGCCCTTCATCAAAGGGCTCGTTGACGCAGCAAAAACTCCAGGGGCGGTGCTGGCCAAGCTCTTCGAGGACGAGGTACATCCCCTAGAAGATGATGAAGATGATGTGGGCCTGTGAGGCAAGCTCGGGCAAGAGTGCCCATGTAAAAAACATTTTAAGTTAGTTATGTTCAAATGAAAAAGGCCTTGAGGCTTCGAACATAACTTCTTTTGGTGACAACCGTATTACTTTTGCCGTTTTCCTTAGCAAATTTCCCTTGATGGGTCTCAAATGAAATTCTACGAGAGCCCCCTCGGAACACAGCAAAACCCAAAGGTTGGGGTTTGGTGGGTAGAGGTACCATAGCTTAGAAGAGTAGGTGGCCTCGTGGCCCATCCTTTGCCCTTCCTAAGGATGTTCCCGGCCCTTGTTGGCCTCATAGTCGATCTCATTTGAGTCCCATCACGAGAATTTTGCGCTAGGAATTTTTCAAAAAAATTATTTTGAAAACTTGTCCCTAGGACTTAGGGGAGTCCCCTTCTAGCCCCTGAGTGAGGCTCGACCTTGTGCTGACAAGGTCGAGGCTCACTCTTCATGAAGCGGGTAGTCTCGATAATTTTTCAAACAAGAAACACGATGCGATAGATACTTGAAGTGTATTTATACAAAACGAGCTCGGGAGCTTAGGGATAGAAATGATGTAGCTGTTCTATGTTCCAGGCGTTGGGGAAGACACCACCCTTTCCATCGGATAACTTGTAGGTTCCAGGCTTTAGAACTTCGGCGATAATGTACGGGCCCTCCCAAGGCGGAGTGAGCTTATGGCGTCCCTTGTTGCTCTGACGTAGCCGCAACACCATGTCTCCTACATAGAGCGGTCGAGGTTGGATGTGCCGATTGTAGTAGCGCCTCAAAGTCTGCTGGTAGCGGGCTGAGT
Organism: Bothriochloa decipiens; assembly: GCA_023333625.1. NCBI lineage: Eukaryota > Viridiplantae > Streptophyta > Magnoliopsida > Poales > Poaceae > Bothriochloa > Bothriochloa decipiens. Next base: position 34,498,979 of record CM041647.1, on the reverse strand, counting down.
GTAGTAGGGCTACGTCTCGAGCCTCCTCCAACTGATCCAAGGCGTTTTCCTATGCCTCTTTATTGTTTTGCTCATTGTAGGCTCGCAGCCTCGGGGATCCGTATTCTAGGTCAGTGGGTAGGACGGCCTCGGTCCCATAGACTAGAAAAAATGGAGTGAACCCCATGGCTCGACTTGGTGTTGTCCTGAGACTCCATATGACTGAAGGGAGTTCGGTGACCCTTTTTTTGCCAAATTTCTTTAGCCGGTTGAAGATTCTTGGTTTGAGGCCCTGTAAGATCATGCCATTGGCACATTCCACTTTCCTGTTTGTCCTTGGGTAGGCCACAACTGACCAGTTGATCTTGATGTGGTGTTCATCACAGAAGTTCACAAAGTTTTTGCCCGTGATCTGGGTGCCGCGGTCCGTGATTATGGAGTTACGAACCCCGAAGCGACGAACGATGTCGGTGAAGAATAGGACCGCTTGTAGAGACCTGATGTTTATGACAGGTCAAACCTCAATCCACTTCGAGAACTTGTCAATGGCGACTAGTAAGTGGTTGAAGCCCCGGGCACCTTCTAGAAAGGCCCGACAAGATCGAGGCCCCACACGGCAAAAGGCCATGTGATCAGAATGGTTTGAAGAGCCTGAGCCAGGAGATGAGTCTTTCGAGCATAGAATTGACATCCCTCACACGAATGCACAATCTTTGTGGCATCAGAAATTATGGTTGGCCAGTAAAACCCCTGCCGAAACATTTTTTCGATGAGGGTCCGTGGTGCCACGTGATGCCCACACATTCCCGCGTGTGTTTTGCGTAGCAGCTCCCTACCCTCTTCCGGGGGGATGCATCGTTCAAGGATCCCTGTGGGGCTTCGACGGTGGAGTTCTTCGCCCATCATCACAAACGACTTGGCTCGGTGAGTGATTCATTGAGACTGGTCTCTGTCCTCGGGTAGCTCCCTATGAACGAGGCATTCCACAAACGGTCTTCGCCAGTCCAGCTCTGAGCCAGAGTCAGATCGGCCTTCCTCAACCGGGAGCACTTCTCGTTCGGTGCTGGAGGCAGCCTTATTTTCTGAGGCTGGGTTGGTCTTGAGACTTGAGATTGGTGGAGCCTCGGATTCATTGCACTTCATGGAAGGTTTGTGAAGGTCTTGAGCGAACACATTTGGTGGAACGGTGGTCCATCCAGCCGCTATTTTGGTGAGCTCGTCCGCGGCCTCATTGTAGCGTCGAGCTACGTGGTTGAGTTCAAGACCGTGGAACTTGTCTTCTAGGCATCAAACCTCTTGGTAGTAGGCTTCCATCTTTGGGTCATGGCAGCTGGATTCCTTCATTACTTGGTCGATTATGAGCTGGGAGTCGCATAGAACGTTGAGGCGTCGGACCCCGAGTTTGACAGCGATCCTGAGTCCGTTGATAAGTGTAACACCCCTGGTGTTATATTAACTAAAACATGCCATGTCATCATATGCATTGAAAAGCATTCATGTTTAAGTCAACCTTAATGTGCATCAATTAAAACAAGTTTGCATTTCATAAGTTGATTGTGTTTCTAGAATATTTTGTCACATGAAATCATAAAACCCTACTTTTGAATGTAATCTAAAATACTTAGTTTATATTCTATGTACTTGAGGTGTAAATTGTGTTTACACTAGTGTCAAGCATAGTGTATAAATCTAAGTCCAACCCTTAAAAATGATTTCCATATTTGAAGTTGAATTTGGATTTCAAAGCTTATTCCCAAGCCTTGCAATTCAAATTTAAATTCAAATTGGAAAGCTATAAAATATTTTTCAAAAGTTAATTTGGTCAACCAAGGGTGTCATTGGGTCTTTGACCTAAAAATATCCTAGGATGATGTTTGTGATCACTAATAACCAACCAATTAATTTAGAAACCAAATCGAGTTTGAATTCGCCTTCAAAAACCCTTTATTTTAAAACCCTGATTTACCCTTCTTTTTATATTTCAATATCTATGAGGAATTTGGAGATACTTTCAAAATATGCTTTGTAGATCTTGACAAGAGCTACAATTTTGGTATTCAAAGCTTTTCAAGTTTCTAAAAATAATTTCAAATTAATTTGAAAATACAGTTTTCCAACATTTATTCCCTTTTGATTTTTAAAGCATAATTTAAAATTTGTGCACATTTTGGGAAAGTTTGTATATGAAAAATGTTTGGTTTGAAAAGTTGAGCATTCCATAGTTTTGGATATTTTCAAGTTTTATTGAAAAATCAAAAGTAATTTCAAATATTTGTTTCTAGGGTTTTATTCCCTTTTTGAATTTGAATTCATATTTCAAAAAGTATGCAGTATTTGAAAATGTTTGTTAAATGAAAAGTGTAGATCTTGAAAAGTTGTGCAAACTTTATTTTTGGAGATTTTCAAGTTCTTATATAATTTTTGGAGTAAAATGAAAAATTCAGTATGACATCGGTTGCTACAGTAGAAGCTGACGTCACCTTCACCTTCCTCCCTCACTGCTCACCGTCGCCGCCGTGTCCATGGCTGCTATACCGGCTTGTCGTGGCCGCCAGCTCGCCCCTCTGTGCTCGAAGCTTCATCACCTACGTGTCGGTCATTCGTGCATCGCCGTTGGGCTATAAAAGTCGGCCGGCCGTTGTCGTTTTCCCTTTCTCCTCTTCTTCACCACCGCCGACGATCTCCCTCCGCCGCCTAAATTCGCCACCATCAGTCACTCCCCACCTTCATCTTTGCTTCCCCAAGCTCTGCCTCAACCTTTTGCGTCGTTTGAGCCTAGTTGAGCTCGCCCGCATCGCCTGTGCCAGCCGGACGTCATCATCTTCCCCGGGTCCGGCAACCCGCCGCCGCGAGCTGCCTCACCGTTGCCAGGTCGGTACAGTGAGCCCTGGGTTGCTTCTCTTCACTTTCTAGCCTTGCCTCGATGTTGTGGTCATGATCGTCTCATTGATTTCTGCAGTCGAAGCCCAAACGCGCCGTAGCGCCATCGTCCTCACTGGAGCACGCCGCCATAGCCGCCCATACCGACGGCCTAGTCAATCCACTCTGCCTCCGACCTCATCAACTCACGTAATAGCCCCGCGGTGAGCCATGGTGTTTATGGCACCCTCCTTTTCTTCTTTCACGCACCACAGCCGCCACTCCGCGGTCAGCCGCGCCACCATGTCCGCCGTCGCCGCCGGTGAGCATGCCGTCGTGCCTTTGCCACCGCATTAGCTACCTTAGCGTGTTCGCCTAGCTGCGTAGAGCACGTAGGTGCCAAGCCCATGGTCGAGACCTCGCCGCTGGCGAGGAATCCGCGGTCAAAATTCGGCCGCCGCCGGTCAACGTCGGGAAGGAATTTCCCTTTTTCCTTTTTCTTTTTCAGAAAATTATTTAAATGCTATTTTCTTTAGAAATTCATAATAATTCATGTATAGCTCCAAAAATTCTAAAAAGTTTTGTGTATGCTCCCTATGATGTCGTCTACCTAGGAAAAATATGAAATACCAAATTTGAGTAATTTTTACATAAGTTAAAATTAGCTCTTTTAATTGAAAAATGCTTCTTCTATGATTTTTAATAAATAAAATAATTGGCTTTTATTTCTAAAATTTGTTTTTCCATCTAGTTAGACCAAGATATTTTCAAAATAAAATTTTGAGCTCAATTAGACAAACTTAATTTTTATGCCTTTATTTTATGCTTTTAATTAGTTAATTAATCCCTTTATTTAAGTTTAATCATTATAAGATTTGTTTGACTTTGGGATTGATTGATGACCTCGGGTTGTTAACCTTAATGACCCTTGGCACTTTAATTAATTACTTGCGCTTATCTAGATCATGTCATTAGGGTTTAATCAACGTTATTTCATGTGCCTAATGGATTTCTTTAATGACGTAGTTAACCCTAATGAACTTAGTGAGTAAGTTTTTGTTGGCTTGCAACTTTATCGTGAAGGAAAGTTGTACTCAAGCCCTTAATCTGATCATGCATCCATCGAGCATCATGTTTACTATTACATCATGTTGAAGCATATCATTTTATCGTATAGCTTCCGTTAATGGAGAGTTTAACGTTGTCGCACCAGATCCCAAGGAAGAGCAGACTCAGGAGTTGGGGTTGGATCCAGAGTTCGAGACCATCTACCTCGACCATCAAGGCAAGCCCCGGATGCATTTAAACCCTTCCTTGATTTTATAAAAAGTTTTATCGCTTCAGTTATGAAATGTTGCATTAAGGTAATAGGAATTGAGTGATATCCTACCAGTTGCATTACCTATCTTACTTCCATTATCCTTGCTACCTGTTTTATGGAAAAGGCGTAGTAATGCTTAGTCCTGCTTAATTAGTTAAGCTTTCAAAAAGTAAAAGAATGAAAAAGATGAGGATGGTTTTATCTGTGAAAACATGATGATAGTAAATAAATCGAGTTCGGACGGGTAACTTACGTTAGGAATGGAGTCCCTCTGTAGTGTTTTCGTCTGTTGATGCCCTAGGTCCCGTTCGATGGTGAATCGGTGACATCGAGAAATTAGAAAATCCATATGCATAAAATGATATACTGAGGGTTGAAGCCTAGGTATGTCATGGAGTGATATATTGTGGGTCAGAGTTCCCACATATGTCATAGTGTGGTATTCTGTGGGTTTAAGTTCCCATGTATATCGTTACACTGGGTCGAAGTGCTCATGTGTATCATGTGGTGATATATGGCTGCGGTTGTTATCCCGGTATATCGGTTCATCTGATATGCTTAGGAGTTAAGAGTCTCCTGTGTATCAGTGACCTAGGTCTCAGCTGGGTATATAAAATGGATTCGAATCGCCGTTGCTTCTCGGAGAAGGAGACTCGATCGGTGTTCATCATCGTAGTAACAACTTGAATTATGGTTAAGGATTATAAATGGAGTTGATTGATAATCTTGAACTAAAGCTTTACAACTTTACTTTTTTCGAGCTTTTCTGCCAAAATTCCTACGAGCCATACCTTGTCCCTCTAGCCTGCATTTCCTGAGGTCTTCCCCCTCTTTTTCGTCGGGTCAGTCTTGTTGAGTACCTTTGTACTTAGGGTTTGTTGAACCCTTGTTGCAGGTGAGTCCCATGGACAGGAGTGCAAAGCACCTGTTGCATGACAGTCGTTGTGGAGAGTGACGACGAGTAGAATGTTTGGCTCTCGGGCAGAGCATATCGCCTGGTATTGTAATAAAGTTATCTACCACTACTCCACTACTATTATGGTTTGTACAAACTAAACTTATGGCTTGTAAGGTTTGACACTAAATGTTTGTAAACTTATGTTATTGTAATCCTTCTACTGTTTTACTCTGAGGTATCTTATTTGTATAAAATTTTTGTAATACTGCAATGTTTCTTTGTAATGATTGATTCTGCTTGGAGAATCGTGGATGATTCGGGATTTTCCAGATAGACCTTTTAAGTCTCATGGAACACATTCATGGTTATTAGGAGTCTGTTTAGACAATAATAATGCATGTGGGCCATATGATTTAGGAGGTTCTGCCACAATAAGGGCCTCGTACTCCGCTACATTGTTGGAGGCGGCGAAGTGTAGCCGGATGACGTAGCGCATGTGCACCCCGAGGGGTGAAATGAAGAGTAGTCCAGCGCCTGCACCCATTTTCATTAGCAAACCATCGAAATGCATGGTCCAACACTCAGCCTTGATTTGTGATGGTGGTAGCTGTGTGTCGGTCCATTCAGCGAAGAAATTAGCCAAAACCTAGGACTTGATCGCTTTCCGAGGTACGTAGGTGAGGGTCTCGCCCATGAGCTCCACGGCCCACTTTGCTATCCTACTCAAGGCCTCTTGGTTCTGGACTATCTCTCCCAGGGGGAAAGACGAGACCACTGAGACCGGATGGGACTCAAAGTAGTGTCGCAGCTTGCGCCAGGTTATGACGATTGCGTATAGCAGCTTCTGGATCTGAGGGTACCTCATCTTGGTTTTAGAAAGCACCTCTCTTATGAAGTACACCGGTCTCTGGACGGGGAGTGTGTGTCCCTCCTCCTGCCTTTCGATGACGACCGCTGCGCTGACCACCTAAGTGGTGGCAGCGACATATAGCAAGAGGGGCTCGGCTTTGATAGGGGCACCAGGATCAGAGCATTTGAGAGCAGTGCCTTGAGGTTGATGAGAGCCTCCTCGACCTTGGGAGTCCAGGACAAGTGTTCGGACTTCCTCAGGAGTCGATACAAGGGCAGACCCTTCTCACCAAGGCATGAAATGAAGCGACTCAGAGCCGCAAGGCATCCTATGACCTTTTGCACCCCTTTTAGGTTGCTGATTGGGCCCATTCATGTGACATCTGATATCTTCTCCGGGTTGGCCTCGATGCCACGCTCAGAGACGACGAACCCCAGGAGCATGCCTCGAGGGACCCCGGCCGAAGACACACTTCTCGGGATTAAGTTTGATGCCTTTGGCCCTGAAGCATTTGAACGCCGTGTCGAGGTCGGTTACGAGGTCGCTGGCCTTCTTAGATTTGACAACGATGTCATCTACATAGGCCTCGACTGTTTCACCATTATGGTTGCCAAAAACATGGAGCATGCACCGCTAGTACGTAGCCCCCACGTTTCTGAGACCAAATGGCATTGTGATCTAGCAAAACATGCCAAAAGGTGTGATGAATGAAGTCGCAAGCTGGTTGGACTCTTTCATCCTTATTTGGTGATAACTGGAGTATGTGTCGAGGAAGGAGAGTGTCTTGCAACCCGCCGTGGAGTCGACAATCTGATCAATGCGAGGCAAAGGAAAGGGAACTTTGGGACATGCTTTATTTAGACTAGTGTAGTCTACACACATTCTCCAACTTCCATTCTTTTTCTTCACAAGTACAGGATTGGCTAACCATTCGGGGTGAAACACTTCCTTGATGAATCTGGTCTTCAAAAGCTTGTCAATCTCCTCCCCAATGGTACGACGCTTGTCCTCGTCGAATCGACGCAAGCGCTGCTTCACTGGTTTGGAGCTGGCTCGGATGTCTAAGGCGTGCTCGGCGACATCCCTCGGTATGCCCGGCATGTTTGAGGGACTCCATGCGAACATATCGCCATTCGCACGGAGAATGTCGACGAGCACTGCTTCCTATTTGGGGTCGAGTGAATTGCTGATCTTCAGCACCTTGCCATTCGAGCAGCTGGGATCAAGAGGCACTGTCTTGACATTCTCAGCTGGCTCAACCTGCCGGTGTGGCGCTTGGGGTCAAGGATTACACTCGAAAGGGACTCGAGTTCAGTGGAGAGAGACTCGGTCTCGTGTAGGGCCTCGGCGTACTCCACGCATTCGATGTCACAATCGAACGCATGCTGGTACGAGGGGCCAATAGTGATCACACCCTTGGGACCCAACATCTTGAGCTTGAGGTAAGTGTAGTTAGGGATCACCATGAAATTGGCGTAGCATGGACGCCCGAGGAGCGCATGGTACGTTCCTCGGAACGCCACTACCTCGAAAGTGAGGGTCTCCTTCCTAAAGTTAGCCAGCGTCCTGTAACATCCTAGATGTTAATAAGCAATTAAAATATTAATCAAGTGCATTATCAAGTATAATCATCGAGCATCATGGCATAAATTTATTTATGTTTTAATAATATCTTTTATGTGATGCTTAGTTTTATACATGAAATGATGATGTTTAGGGTTTATTTAAAGTTCCTTGTCATTTTATGTGTTTCTGCAAGTTTATAAAACAACCTAAAATTTATCTTGTTATCTTGTGCTTTGCTTAATGTTTATGTTAGGTCAACCATGATATGTCTCAACTAAAACAAGTTTACATTTTTAGGTTGGTTGTACTTTTGAAATGATGAGTTGGTTGATAATTCAAAAACTACTTTCAAAATCTTATTTTACTCCCATTGCTATATTTCAAAATCTATAAAGAATTTTGAGGTACTCTCAAAATATCATTTGTAGATATTGACAAGAGCTACAATTTTGGTATTCAAAGTTTTTCAAGTTTCCAAAAATAATTTCAAATGAATTTAAAAATACAGTTTTCTAGCATTTGTCCCCTTTTGATTTTAAACTCATAATTCAAAAGGTACGCATAATTTGGAAAAACTTTGTATATGAAAAATGTTTGGTTTGAAAATTTGAGCATTCCACAGATTTGAATATTTTCAAGTTTTATTTAAAAATCAAAAGTAATTTCAAATATTTGTTTCTAGGGTTTTGTTTCCCTATTAAATTTGAATTCATATTTCAAAAACTAAGTAGATTTTGAAAATGTTTGCTAAATTAAAAATGTAGCTCTTGAAAATTTATGCAAATGATATTTTATGATATTTTCAAGTTATTATGTAATTGCAAAATACCGAAGTGACATCAGTGCTACTGTAGTTGGTGACGTTATCATCGACGATTCACCTCACTGCTTACAGTCGCCGCCGTGTCCATGGCTGCCATACCGGCTTGCCGTGGCCACCAGATCACCCCCTCATGCTGGAAACTTTGTCACCCGCATGTCGGCCGCCCGCGCCTCGCCGCCGTCCTATAAATACCGGAGCCGGCTGCCAGTTTTTTTCTTCTTCCTCTGCCCCTGACGCTACCTTCTTGCCGTGTTCATCTTGGCCGGAGAAATTCGTCGTGGCTACTCCACCCCATCCTCTCCATCTTGCCACTAGCTTCGCCCCCTCGTTGCACGCCTGTCCAGCCACTCCGCGCCGTCCCTCACTGCCTGAGCCACGCATGTGCCGTCGTCTCTCCCATTGTCGGCAACAGTGCCGCCTCTGGTACGTGCACCGTGGCCAGCCGCCTCTGGTGCACCCTTTTTCTTTTCTCTGTGCAATTAGCTTTTCTTGGTCAGCCTCCTGCTCATGCACATGTCAGTTTTCCCAGGAACAACACGAACGCATGGGAAGGCCAAGGATGCCAACGAGTTCACGCTAACGGAACCACCCCACCGTCGCGAGTCTACCTCTGCTCCGTATTTTCTTTGACCGAGGTGAGCATAGCGTTCGCCATCATCTCCTTAAGCCGTAGGTACCTTCGCTTTAGCCTCTCATGCATCGTAGGCCTCACGCCACCGCGTACGGTACAACCGCAACCGCCTCGTCACCGACGAGCACTCTAACGTGCTCATTTTTTTTATCCAGTAGCCCCAAAAGTTTCCACTTTTCGTGGTGATCGCATAGGAACAAACCATGTCAAAAATGGTTCAGTCGTTGGAGAGAAAACCGAGTCAAAGTTACACCCTCGCGGTCAACAGCCGGAGGTTGAAGACGACACTGTTCATGCGATTTATTTATTTTGGAAAATTTTTTAGAAAATGCTATTTTATTCCATAAATCATAATAATTCATATATAGCTTCAAAAATTCTGAAAATTTTTATGTATGCTCTTTATGAGGTTCTCTACCTAGAAAAAATATAATATACCAAATTTGAGTAATTTTTGTATAAGTTAAAATTAGCTCTTTTAATTGAAAAATGCCTCTTCTGTGATTTTTAGTAAATAAAATAATTGGCTTTATTTCTGAAATTTGTTTTGCCATCTAATTAGAGCAAGAGCTTTTCAAAATAAAATTTTGAGCTTAATTAGATAACTTTAATTTTATGCCTAAATTATGCTCTTTAATTAATTAATTAACCCTTTTAATCATGCTTAATCATTATAGGATTTGTTTGACTTTGGGTTTGGGATTGATTGATGACCTTAGGTCATTAACCTTAATGACCTTTGGTACTTTAATTAATTATTTGAGCTTACTTTAATCATATCATTAGGGCTTAATCAATGTTATTTTATGTGCTTAATAAACTTTATTAATAAAGTAGTTAACCCTAATGAACTTAGTAAGTTTTATTGGCTTGCAACTTTATGGTGAAAGTAAAGTTCTTAAGTTATTTAAGTTGTTATGCTTTCATCCATGTATCATCATGCATCATGCCATGAGCTCATCATACTAAAACATGCATCATTACAACGTGTAGTTGTTTCGAGAGTGAGTTGGATCATGGTGAACTATTTTTGGAAGTGTCGTCCACCAATGATGTTGAAGATATTATCATTGGTGCTGGTGTCGTCCATCCACGGTGTGGGTGCCAAGTGTAATATCAATGATCCCGATGAGAACTAACCACCGCTGCAACACAAGCAAGCCCCGGATACATTTAAACCCTATCCTTGTTTTTATAAAGTTTTTATCACTTCAGTTATCAAATGTTGCATTAAGTAATAGGAGTTGAGTGATAACCTACCAAATGCATTACCTATCTTACTACGATATTCCTTGTCACCTGTTTATTTGGAAAATACGTAGTAATGCTTAGCCCTGCTTAATTAGCTAGGTTTTCAAAAAGTGAAAGAATGAAAGAGATGAGGATGGCTTTATTTGTGGAATCATGATGATAGTAATAAATCGAGTCCGGACAGGTAACTTGCATTGGGAAAGAAGTCCCTCTGTAGTGTTTCCGTCTGTTGATGCCCTAGGTCTCGTTCGTTGGTGAACTGGTGATATCAAGAACTAGAAAATCCACATGCATGAAGTAATATACAGTGGGTCAGAGTTCCCACGTATGTTATGGAGTGATATATAGTGGGTCAGAGTTCCCACATATGTCATAGTGTGATATACTGTGGGTTTGAGTTCCCACATATATCGGTACACTGGGTCAGAGTTCCCACGTGTATCATGTGGTGATATATGGCTACGGTTGGTATCCCGATATATCATGTGATCTGGTATGCATTGGAGTTAGAGTCTCTGGTATATCAGTGATGTAGATCCCAGCTGGGTATAAAAATGAATTCGAATCGCCGTTGCTTCTCAGAGAAGAAGACTCGATCGGTGTTCATCATCGTAGTAACAACTTGAATGATGATAAGGTATCAAAATGAAGTTGCTTGTTAATGTTGAGCTAGAGCAAAATAATTTTACTTTCTGTTATAATCAATGATAAGTTAAAACTTGATTCAAAAGAGCTTTTCTGCAAAAATTCCTTTTTCTACGAGCCTTACCTTGTCCCTCTGGCCTGCATTTCTGAGTCTTCACCCCTCTTTTTCGTCGGGTCAGTCTTATTGAGTACTTTTGTACTCAGGGTTTGTTGAACCCCTGTTGTAGGTGTTGACTGGTGTCGCAAATCAGTTCATGTCGGTGGGCTCGATGTGATCTGGTTGACCTCTCCTGACTTAGGTGCTCTACCTAAGTTGTCTTCTGTAGTTCTACTCTGCTTCCACAATTGAAGATAAGTTTATAAAGATAACTTATTTATAATTTATAAATTTACTTTTATCATTCTTTTGGACTCTGATTTTTATTTTGTAACAAATATTGTAATGTTGCAGCTACTTCTTTGTTGATCCTGTATGAGTTGTTGAAGGTGGTTTAATCAGGGTCCTTTGAGGGCATCCGATAGGGCTTTCTAAGTTATCTGGAACACATGCATGGTTGTCAGAGGTCTTCGGGATAATGACAGATGCATGTGGGCCACATAATTTAGGAGGTTCTGCCACACGTCCCGAAGCAAATGGGCATGTCAATCTGGCCGACAGGGTTGACTCTTTTCCCGAGTATGACACCATGGAATGGGGCGACGCCGGCTCAGAGTTGTGACCGCTGGATCCCCATGAGGTCCAGGGTCTCTGTGTAGATGATATTGAGGCTGCTCCCCCGTCCATCAAAACCTTAGAGAGCTGCGTGTTGCCAATGATGGGGTCGACGACAAGAGGATAGTGCCCCAGGCTCGGAACACGGTCGGGTTGGTCGTCTCAATTGAACGTGATAGAGGTCTTGGACCACTTTAGGTAGGTTGGTGTGGCCATTTGAATCGAGAGGATTTCTCGATGCTCATGTTTGCGCTGCCTTGCCATGACGTGAGTGATTGGTCCCTGTATATCATGAAACAGTCTCACAATTTGGGGAAGCCATCATCAGCGTTTTCATCCTCCTTGTTGTCATTCTTGACTTCCGGCGGCTTTGTGTCACAATCCCCCTTGGGGAGACCAAGTGAGGCGAAGTACTTCCAGAGGAGGTTACAATCTTCGAGGTTGTGCTTGGTCGAACCCTTGTGGTATGGGCACGGCTTCTTGAGCATCTCATCGAACAGCCCGGGGCCCCCAGGGGGCCTCGAGCGTTCTTGCGCTCGGCAATCGCAACCAGGTCGACCTTGAGGACTGTGTCCTTGCCTCAGTTGTACTTCTTTTTCTTGGAGGTATTGGGGGCCGAGGAATCTGGATTGTCATCCTTCCGCTTCCCATTCCCCATTTCTTCGTTGAAGATTGCCCCGATTGCTTCCTCGCCCGTGGCGAAGTTGGTAGCGATGTCGAGGAGATCACTCGCTCTTGTCGAGGTTTGACTGCCCAGCTCATGGACTAATTCTCGACAAGTGGTGCCTCCAAGGAATGCCCATACGGCATCTGAGTCGGTGACTTTGGGGAACTCAGTGCACTGCTTGGAGAAGCATCGAATGAAGTCACAGAGGGGCTCGCCCATCTTCTGCTGAAAGTTCCAGAGATCAGATGATTTACCAGGGAATACGTACGTCCCTCGAAAGTTCCCTACGAATATCCGAACCAGGACTTCGTAGTTGTGGATTTGATAGGGGGCGAGGCTTTATAACTAGGTTCTGGCAGTGTCGAATAGGAACAGGGGCAAGTTTCTGATGATGAGGAGGTCATCCCTGGCCCCACCCAATTGTCAAGCGAGGCGGTAATCTGTAAGCCATACTTCAGGCTTGACATCTCCCTGATGTGGCTTGAGGTTGGATGGTTGTCTAAATGGTCCTAGGAACTGAGATCGACGAATTTCCTAGCTGAAGACCTGTGGCCCTGGTGGCTCAGGAGAGGGGCTCCGATCTTCCTCGCTGTCGTAGCGCCCACCGCGATGCACGTGGTAACCACGAGCCTAGCCACCATCTCTGTGGTGGCGTCGCCGTTCAATGTCGTCACGGGCGTCATAGTCTCGGCGGTTGTCCATGAGCCTTCCTTGAATTGGTGGAACGTTGTTTTTGGTAGAGCTCGAGGGTGCTCAAGGTGTACCGAGGCCTCCCTCTCACGTTGGGAGGGTGCCCCATTTCGTTTCGAGGTCGACCCACGTCGTCGAGACGCAGAGCTTTCAGCCTGCTGAACAGCGGCAACCTCGAGGAGCCCTCGAAGCTCGTCTGGGACACATCGTCCCTCCGTTGTGGATGGTTCGGGCATGTTGTGAAGGAGAATTGCCACCGCAGTGATGTTCTAACTGGCCCTGTTAAATGGCAAGGGTTACTCGACCCCGACGTTCTGTGTATGAGATCAAGCAGGCCCTCCGCGGCCTCGAACACGCTCTTGATCGAGTGCACCCTGGAGTACCTGCCGCTGCTCACGCTCCCGGTTGAGCTGTGCCTGAAGCTTGCAGAGTTGCTCGTGTCCTGGAAGTTGAGGAGCCCCCGGTGCCTGGACTAGTGCCCGATCCTCCGGGAAGCCATCGTGAGGAGGCAGGGGTGGAGCACAAGCTCCTACTGCTGCTGCCGCTGCAACAGCGTCGGCGCTTTCGTTCGTACCCTCCCCCTGTTGATGAAGCTCGATGTGAAAGAATTCTCGGGTTGGATCGTACTCTTCTTCCCCAGAGTAGGAGTCGGGGACGCCGAAGTAGTAGTACGCATCCATGAAGGGGCGCATGCCTTGTTCACAGGATCCCGAGGCACTGTCGACAGGACTGGTATACCTAGGGCATGATGAGGACAACAACATGTTGTGAATGGAACGCAAGGGGCGCCCTGCGAACCTTGCATAAATGTCAAGGTCCATGCGCACCCGCGAGGCATTCCTGGCGGCAGTGTTGTGCAGCCCAAACGGGAACTGGGAAGGCGTTGTGGCGTCAAACGTCGAGATGTTGGTGTTGTTGACCGCTATAGCCTCATTGGCCAGGCTCATGTCGGATAGGTCCCTCGCGAGGGAACCCATACCGTTGGCCGGCGAAGAGACGTGAGCAGTTCGTCCCCGTCATGTGCGGTGGGAACATTGACCATGACGGCGGGATGTTGGTTTCTCCCTGGTTGGGAGAGCAGAGAATTGTTGCTGCTATCTGCTGGGGATCCGGCCGGGAAGAGCTCCATATCGTGGCCGTGACCAAGTGACATGAACCCGAGACTCCTGAACCAGATCACCGTGCCATAGGGAAACGAACTCACGGGATCTGCCATCCAAGGTTGATCGGAGATAACGATCATGACACGCAGCGCCCCTACCTGGCACGTCAACTGTCGGTGTACGGATTTGCTGATCCTACACTTCGAGTAATGATGTTGCGTGCTCCAAACCTGGATGGTGATGCAAAGGCGACACAACGATTTATCCTGGTTCAGGCAAAGAAGGCCCTACGTCTAGCGGGGGAGGAGAGTTGTATTTCCTTGCACCTAGGTGCTTGTGTAGGGGTTACAAGCAGGCGAGGGAGGAGATATGTTCCAAGTCTCTGGTGGATGTGGTGAATTGCTTGAGATGTTGATCACAAGTGAGAACATGTGGAGAGTTGTCCCCTTATGTTTTTCTTATCCGTCCCCCTTCTTCCTAGCACCAGGTGCCCCTTTTATAGATATAAGGAGCACATGGAAGTACAATTTATGTAGTGTGAGGGCGCGCCATCGAGAGTCTTGCGACGTGGAGGACGGGCAGCGCTGTCCTGGCAAGCTGGCATAGTGTGGAGAAGGTTGTGGAAAATAGGTGGCGTTGTTCTTGAAGGTCGGTGCGGCGTGGAGGGGCGTAGAGTCCTCTAGAAATAGATGAATCCCCCTGCCAATCCTGTGGATGCATAAGGAATTGCGCCAGCTCCGGAGAACCAGGGAGGTGTTGGCGATCGAGGCCCCCTCGGAGCCACTGCTGCGAGGCCACATAAGGCCAGGGTTATAATGAGGATTGTTGCCCATGCTGAAAAAATAGCCTAGGCGGAGTACAGTGGCCTAAGGTAGACAAAAACACCCAGCAGGGAGGTATGGGCCTTGGCAGGTCTTTTCCGATCCCCGTCAGGTGATTTAATGCGAGTTAGGTGCCTGTCTTGTCGTCACTGTTCAGCCACTGTAGCCTCGTGCGTATTGAATGCGCTTGTCGGCTTAGCAGAAGAGAGGGTCTCGTGCGAGGCGGAGAGGGAGCTGTCGAGGCCCCTGTTTACACGAGGGGGGCTCATGCGAGGCGGAAACTCGGAAAATGGATCATCGAGGCCCCTTCCCGCCGAGGAGTGGCTTGGGCTGCTTTTTGACTGTTTTGATGGGCCATTGTTGGGCTACCCATGTTCAGGATTAGCTTTTGGGCCCTTTTGGGCTTTTGAGCCCATCCTGCCTCCTTGTTTTTGGTTTTACCATTGTGGTTATGAATTTGAATAGCTTGCTTTGGGTACCCTTAATTATGGTACCTGACAACTGTATACTACTTTGGGTGGGTGAAAGTGGAGATGAACAACTAGTTTCATTAGGTGCATGCATGGTGGATTGGTGTATAGGACCATCTAACTTCGTGGGAGGAGGCGGCAATTTTTTTACTGGACCAAACTATCCAACTTGCCAAGTTATAACCATTATTCAGTAGTAGTTGACTACAAATGAATCAACTTGATGAAACCATGCTTTTTTTTTGATGTACAAATTCTCTTCATGGCTCGGGCACTGCAGGGAGAATCTGGCCACTGCAATTCGGCGCAGTTCTGATTCTGTATTTTCTTTACATTCCGTGATCGTGTCCGTGAAACTATAATCAGTTTGGCTTACGTGCACTGCAAAAGGAATCAACGTGATGAAGCAGCATTGTCACCATTATATATACGCTGCGTCGTTCATAAAGGTGATGTGTTATTGATTCTTCTTGAGTTATGCTGCGTCATTCATAAAGGTGATGCGTTAAAATTGATTCTTCTTGAGCTTATGTGGTTGAACATCTGCATGACTGCATCTCTGGTGCAGTGGTGCTAGCTGCCACGCCCTCCTAGCTTCCGTCTCAAAAAAGAACGAAAATCTCACTTTGTTCAGGTGCGGGTGAAATCCGCCAGGAATTATTCCAGATGATGAGATGTTATATAATTAAATTAGTAAAGCGATCCGGTTAGGAATAAATCTAGGTATGAATCCCTAGGAAAAGAACGAGCCCTTAACAAGAAGTTAGACAGCCCTAAGTTTAACCAAATATAAATATTTAAAAGAATACTAATATTAAATTAACCATGAGATATATCTAAAGGTATAAATATTGATACTATTTCTTTTAATAAATCTTATCAAACTTAAGATTATTTCACTTTTCAGAAAGCAAGATGTAGATTCATTTTTGACAGAGGAAGTACACCACAATTTGCTTCATCGATCTAGATACTTCTGGAACTGCCGCCCACGTGAATGTGCATTGAAGAGCAAATAAAGTAGTACGATCGTGCAATATACGTATTTACTTTTCAGTTTTGTTGGACGGGTTTACATATATGCTAGCTCCCTGCTTATTTGTCTGATTGATTTAATTAAAACTGATTCGAATAATGGGAAATGGACGTGCAACTTGTTGGTGAGTGGCAGAACTAAAGTGATTATCCTATCACATATATAATTGAGTCACAATCCCAATCACCGCTACGCTCAAGGGTGACACAAGACATGAAAAAAAAAAGAAAAACAAAAGAAAGAATCTGAGGTTCCCTCAGTTCGACATGCATGATTTATTCATCAGATAATATATATAACTTGGAGTTGGAATGTGTGACTTCGACGACTTGTATTGCCTACTTTTACCAGTAAGTGTGAGCATCTTCGAAGTGTGAGATACCGATGAACTAGTAACTGTGTAGGGATGCTATCTGTTCCCGTATTTTTCAGCAAAGGTTCCAAAACCAGAACCTTCTCTCTAGCTGATGACTAGCTCAATTATTCCTTTTAATTTGCTGTTGATAAGTTCTTTGGCAAGGTGATTTTTGGAAAAGTTCTTGGCAACTCCTGCATATGATGCCTCTCAGTTATTTTTTCGCACAAGTGTCATCATCTACACAAATTTTATAGACTTGCATGATAACATGCATATAAATCATGCACAGGAGTGGGTTGATAAAGTAGCTAGGAGCAAATAAAGTAGTACGATATCCATGGTAAAGTAGAAGGGCTATTGAGATCTAGAGGAGCAAGTATCACTACTAGCTAGTGTATAGCGACGGTTACTATTGACTATATAAGTTTGTTCAAACGCCCGGCAATTTTTAAGAATTCAAAGATGACGGCTTTATTTCTCTTAATACCCATCATCTTCTAAAGAACAGGATCGAGTCATCAAATCGCCGAATTATCACATCAAAACAAAACAAGTGCTGAGGTTCATCAATTCAATAAATCTGTTTTTTTTTTACTTGTAAGTTATTCCCTGTCTGAGCGCGCCTTACTCTTTTTAAAGTTCTATTAAATAAAATACAACACGCAGGTTTTTCTTTCTAAAAACAAAGCATTTCAGTGATGGGCAGTGCACTTTTCTTGCACGCGATTGAGCTTATCTGCTTCTGCTTGTCTGCCCTCGCTACTCCTATGTAGATAGAAATGATATACAAACAAGGTGAGGGCACAACTTGGCAAGTGGCACACAGCTGAAGTGATTACGGTATCGGCACAATTAAAAAAACCAAAAAGAAAAGAAAGAATCTTGACATATGCGTCCCTCATTTTAAAATTTGCACATATATATTTACTCATCATATAATGCAACTTGGAGTCGGAACGTGACTTGAGGACCTGTGTATTGCGTATATATTCGAGTTGCATGCCTACTTTGACGAGGTATATAAACATGCCTACTTTGACGAGGTATATAAATATGCCATGTGAGCATCTTGGAGGAACTGTGCAGGAATGTTGTATGTGATGATATGCCCATAGTTTTCAGCCAAGGTTCCAAAACCAGACCTTTCTCTACCTAGAGTATATAGGAGGCTTCTATATGCCTTCTTCCAGGTTGATTCCTGATTTTTTTTTTGAGAAATTCTAGGTTGATTCTTGATGGCATTAGGCCATTTAATAAAATTGACGAATTTGCGCTCTATTTGATTTTTTTTAAGAAATATTTGCGCTCTATTTGATGCACATGGATTTTTGGATCAGCTGCAGGGAGCGAAGCCACGAAGTGCAGAGGCCCAAGAAGCTGACGCCGTGGGCTGAGGAGTTGCGGCTGGGCCGCTTGCGCCCATGGCCGAGTTACCTGTGTGTCTGGGGTGCACGGATATAATTATTTAACCGTTGAATATATTGAATATTCCCCTAACAAAAGAATATATTGAATATTGAATAGAGTTTCGATTGGGTATTGAATGTTGATAACTGTATGGCGAGATTTTGCATTGCATTAGTACCAATAGCACATTTTTAGCGTCACGCTGGGGATAACAACCTAGCATTTAACGTGACGTTAGAGATGTCAACAGAAGCCTAACACGTCCGCACACTCGATATATACGCAAATTTATAGACTTGACAACATGCACAAATCATCATACATAGGAGTGGGGTTGATAAAGTCTAGGAGCAAATAAAGTAGTATGATATCCATGATAAAGTAGAAGGGCTATTGAGATCTAGAGGAGCAAGGATCACTATTGTAGCGATGTTCACCGAGAGATACGTGTCACTATTGACTAAGTTAAAGATAGAGTTGTTCAAGCGCCCGACAATTTTTGAGAACTCAAACGTGACAACTTTCTCATAATACCCGTCATTTTATAAAGCATAGGAATACATGGTCGAGTGATCAAATTGCCAAATCCTCACATCAAAACAAAGCGAGTTCTGAGGTTCAACTGTAAATCAGCTTTAAAAAACAAAACAAAATGGCAGGAGAACCTCCATTGGGATTGTCTAAAAGAATTATAAATTGTCTATACGAACTACTTTATTATTATAAGAATTGAAGGAAATTAAAGGAGACTCCTAGTAATTTTTTTCAAGCAAGTAGGATTTTCAAATTCTCTTAACATAAGGGCAGAGCCAAGGGCCGGCAGGGGCCATATGCCCCTCTGCCGCCTCGGGCTACTGTCAGCGCAGCCAAAAAGACAATGAGATTGTGTCAAAGCCTTATGAATACTCTGTATGAAGTAAATATTGAAAAACTTGAAGGGGAGAAGACTCGCCGTCCAAAAAAGTTGATTTGAAAATTCAGGTGTGGAGCTTGGGCCACCCCAAGGCTGCTGGTCTAGTAGGAATGTGTCAAATCCTTGTGAAGAGTTTAATTATATGGACTATTTATTACTAGACTCAAAGGGAAGAAGGCTCATACTATTTATTAGTTGAATTTACAAATTCTCTACGGGGGCATTTGGCTGTCCACGTCCCATAGATCCGGGCTCCACAGATGCAACACCCTCTTGTGATTGGTTCGGTGAATGAGGGCACCGACCAGGCTGAAGCCGTGCAAAAGCTATCGCCGGGCCTAGCTCACCCGATGCGCAAAATTTAGTCGTTCCATTGGAGCATGGTTGAGGCGATGTGAGGACGCATATGTGGACGTGCGGCCGTGCAGGTGAATGCTAAAATCCACCATGCATTGTTACTGTTGGATCAGAGAACCAAAAGCACAACACACTACTGGACCAGGCTGAGTAAAACAACCAACCAAACAAAGGCCTATTGCACGTCTGCTACGTTACCTAACAAAGAGCTTATTGCACATCTTAAACTTGTCTGCCATAGATCTAAATGCCCAGAGCGAGCCAGATCTGATTAGGAAGACCCCCCCCCCCCCCAAACGACCCCACCAACAACACAACAATATTTTTTGAATAAAATGCATCACAGATCCATTAACTTTTCACCTTGTGTCACTTAACACTACCGGAAACAGAGCTTTTGCCGAGGGTGGGCGTCTTTGCCGAGGGCAGACCGTCGACAAAATATAGCTGTCGGCAAAACTGTCTTTGCTCCGAGAGCAAGGCCGTCGGCAAAGACACTCTCTCGGTAAAATTCCACTTTGCCGAGGGGCAGGCCATCGGCAAAGACTCCCCGTCGGCAAAATGGTGACGACAGTCAAACGACCATAACCTGCCGTTATTTTTTGCCGACGGCCAGAGCAGGACCCTTCGGCAAAGAGTTTCTTTGCCAAGAGTCATTTTTTGACCCTCGGCAAAGTTTTTTTTATTTTTTTATTTTTTTGCTTCCAAATTTTTTCCCTAGGTTTACCATCGTATCATAAAGTATATATTAAAATTTGGTACATTATTTCTTCATTTAGCTATATTTAATAAATTTATTTCATTTACTTGAATTTTCTCAAACGATTCAAATTTGAACTGCAGGTATATGCAATAATGGATTTTAGTGTTTCAAAAAATGATATTCATGATATTTACTATATTTTGATAATGTATCCAGGAACCCAGAAGAAATTTGAAGCACGTTTTCCACGGAACACGACGAGGAACGTGCGAGAACAGGGTTTTAAAATTATATAAAATGGGAACGAAGTCCGAAAATCACGAAACTTGTCGAGGTGTCATGGTATCGCATGTATAGCCTGTGAAAAAAATTGGAAAGGTTTCGAGCAAGTTGCGACGTTGGATGCCTGAAACCCCGACAGCTCTAACAATGTTGTTGTCTTTCTCGCAGTCGTCGTTACATGGTGGCCGCCCTTGTGGTCACCTCAAGGCATATGCCTTGTCCCACTTGGGCAAGTCGTCGTCCGACATCGACCGGACCCCGGAGACCCCTGCCGAGTCCTTCACCAACTCCAACGTTGGCCCTCGCCTCTCTGCGTACACAGAGACGGCAAGATCACTCCATGGGGAGCAGTACGATCTGACCTCCGAGGAGCGACTTGATCCACAGGCCGTGATGATGGCGGGGCAGGGCAAGAAGCATGGGCGGTTCCTTATAGGGGATGGCGTCCTCAAGACTAGGTCGACTCCTCCTCTGCACCGGATCCGGGCAGCGAGCACGAGCTCAAGCCCAGCCATACGCCAGCGCCCGACCGTGGTGGCAACAATCCAGGTAAGTGTTCCTCTTCCGTTCCTTGTCTATGACTTGTGCTGTCCTTAGCTCTGCAATCTTGACACATTGGCGTTAAATGTTGCAGGCACAGATGGCAGCGATGCAGATGGAGCGGCAGGCCGAGCGGGAGAGGCTGGCGGCTTTAGAGGCCGAGTGGGAGGTCGAGCGGCAGAGGCTGGCAGCTTTGGATGCCGAGCTGGCGATTGAGTGGCAGAGGGTGGCGGCTTTGGAGGCAAAGGCGGAGCATGATCAGCAGCAGTGGGCACAAACTGACCGCCTACGTGCGAGGTCTTGCCCAGACCCAGGGTGCAGAGATCCCACAGTTCCTGCTCGGTCAGCCGCCGCATACACCTGGAGCTCAACATGATTCTACTCCGGTGAGTATGACGAATGTTTGTTTCTCTAAATGTGAAACCTAGTGAAACCTAG